>WBNO01030437.1:3815-187307 GCA_013400575.1 Peucedramus taeniatus
TCCCGCCCCGCAGCCCCTCGGCCACAGCGCGGGGTTCGCCGCCATGACGGGCAGGTGAGGCCGGGCACACGGGAGCCGGGCGGGGGTCTGGGCCGTGCCCGCCATCACCGCCCTGGGCCGGCCGTGACGTGTCGGGAACAGCTCCTTCTGGCCCGGGCTAACGCCGTGGGGGGCCTGGCGGGAAGGGTCGGGGCAGAACGCTTTGCTGCTGTGAGGCCTGGGCGGAGCGGGGCGCGCTCCGGTCCGGCGAGCAAACGCGGAGTTGCCCCGCCGTTCCTGAGCCCTGCACCGGGACACAGCGGAGGGCAGAGCAGAGGCAGAGCTGGGCGGGAGCAGCTGTAGGTGTGAGCTGTGCTTGCTCAGCGGCCAGGCTCTCTTTGGCCGCACGGCGTGAGCCAGGCTGCAGCCTGTGCCCGGTGTGCCCCGTCGGGACCCTTCTCGCTGATCTACACGCAGTCCCTCTGCCCACAGATTCACTCTCCTCTTCTTCGAGCCGGCCTTGGAGTTAGCATGTTCCAGGAGCTGTTTAAATCTGGAGCTGGATTCTCCTCTTGTGCTATCTGACGGTGGAGAATGCTGTGAAGCAACTTAATTGACAGTTGTAAATGAGAAGAGGAGCGGGGAGGGCATTTCCTGGCATTTTGCGAGGGTTTGCACAAGTGCTTTCATGTCACTTTTTTGTCCCATCTGTAAAACCAGACGTTATTAGCAGTTCGTGAAAATAAGCTTACTTTTGTGAAATGTCTTAGAGATGAGAAGCATGAAGAAATAATACTACAATTAGGAAGGTGCCCTTTTTAGGACACTCACCCTCGTGAGTCCTGCTATGTTACTGTAGTTCTGAAGCATTGCTCTTCGTGATTAGGAATACTGAGATGGATTCACAGCACTTTGTGTATAAATATTCACTTTCCTTTTGTGTCAAGTCTTGATGTTTGTATTATGCAGCTTTTTCTGATTATTCAGAGTGGGTCCTGATTAGTGAGTGGGTTGTTGGGTATAAGAACCTCCTGAGTAATTGTGTATGCTCATGTATGATTGGGGGACATATTATTTTTGTTCTTTGTGATGACAAATTGATGCTCTTAGGTGATTATACATGCTCAGAACTCTTCAGAGTTTTGCTTCATGTCTTTAATGATCCCTGTTTTATTTTTCTGACATGTGAAACAGGTGTGTTTGTACAAGTTTACATTCATTTTCTTACAGCTAGAAGAAGACTCAGGAGCCTTAAATGTTCACAGGTCATGGGTACCCATCCAGTTCTTAAATGGAGAGGACAGGAAATGGAAAGGCTGGGGAGAACTTTGGAAGAACTGTGGCTGTATGAACCCAGCTGATTTTATTTTTTCAGAACTCAGTGGCATGGTACTGTTTAGAATGACAGGCTTACCTCAGGTGAAGTCACTCAGGAGGACAGTGGGAAGTGCAGGTGGACAGTAATCTTTGTCTTCTCTCCATGCTTCCTCTGAAATTTGCCTGTTAAAGTGCAGCACTATTCATTGGAAGCTCTGACGTGAGCATGGGTGGACAATTCCAGGGTAGCTGAGACACTGCAAAGTGTGCAGTTCAAAGTAATGCAGGACTTCTGTTCCCTTTTCCTTGGGTTTACTTCTGAGGGTTGTTAAAAGGAGCAGGCCTTGGCTTTAGCTTGTGAAAAGTGAACACGGGTGTTATTTAATGTTTTCAGAAATGTTTGTCCTGAGAAGTTTGTCACCTATGAACAGTTATTTCTGAGGTTCTGTCTGCTGTCGTTCCCAGGACAGGACAATTAACTGAAGTTGTTTGTCACAGCTGTAACTCAGCTGGCTGTTTCCTTGTTAATAGTATCATCCATTTAGGGTAGTAGTTTCCCAGCAAAGCTTTACAGTGTCTGTAACATTGCACTGCTCAGCACCTTGGCTGGCTGATGCCATTGACAAGCATGGTGTTCAGTGTTGTTTTTCAGGCTGGGACAGACTCCTGTGGCATTGGAAAGAATTCAGCATTGAGAATGTTCTTCTTAGATCCCTTAGCTACAGGTTGCTCTGCTGAGTGGTACCCAGATGTTGTTCCCTGTTTGTTGTCTGGTAGTTCGTCAAGTCTGCTGACATTATGTAGTCAGATGTTCTCCAGCTTTTGGGACATGGGATTTTCAGGGTTCTGGGAGGAGATGAACTGCTTCACAGCTGGAGCTTCCCCACAATATCCATCAGGGGGAACCTTCCTAAGCCAGGAACAGGACATAAATGTCCCTTTGGTCTTGAGACTCTTGACACAGGCATGGTTGTGTTGTTTTACAGTGTTTTAAAGTGAAGAAGACTGGAAAACATGAGGTGCTGAAACGGTATTATTTTTCACTTTACCTTTCTAATAAAGTAGAAATATGGAAGGACTGTCTTCTAGATATTCTGATTACAGATGCATTATCAGTATTAAAATACACGAAAAATGAATCCATTTTCATTGTGTTCTGTCTCATTTGGCTGCAGAGGGCCTCTCCTGAATTTAAAAAACTGCAGTGATTTGGTTTATTGATTTTTAGCATTAGGGAAAAATATAAGTCCAGGAAAAAGAAGTGCACATCTTTCTTTTTGCGTACTCATAGCAAAAAATTACTAAAATTAAGTGACTATAGCAAATGAAATTCAAATCTTAAACACATTACTAGTTACATTTTTACAGTGTGAGGATTGTGTTTTGCTAGAGAAAAGTGATAACTAGATAATTGGATTTTAGAAATAGTAGGTCTGGGCTGGGCTATTGGGGAAATAGAGGAGGAGAGCCACCTCCCTTATCTGCTGGCCACACTCTTTAGTTTTATGAGGTTACATGTTGTTTTAACTACATTTAAAAATGAATTCTGTATAAGAGATAGTGTATTAGATGTAAGATCAGTATGTTTCTAAGCAGTCTTTCTGTGATTTTCAGTGTTGATAAATACAGTTGGTGTGATTTTTGGAGCATTTAGAAGTTGACTATGGTACTTCCTTACCAATAAATAAGGGAAGACTGCTTCTAGAACTGTATTTGATGTATTTAGTCCATCTGTTCATTTTGACTTTTGCCTTTTTGAGGATTGTTGGAGTTTGGGGTGGGGTTGCTTAATTTTGTTTGGTTAGCTGGATTTTATGGTTTTATTTTATTTTGTCTTTGTGATGGGCTTATTCCTAAGAAAGAGGATCTGTGAATGACCAGCGAGCAAAACATTGTCAAATGCCCAAAGTAGAAAGTGAACAAGAATGGAAGAGAATTTCCTTTAAGACTTTCCTGCTGTGATATTGGTTAGAAAACCCAAAGGTGAAAAATGCCTGGGCTGTTCTGTGTTGCCCTTAGAAATTAATCTAATACAAAGCCCAAGAAAAAAGTATTTCCCAAGTGCATGTTTCAGAGCATAATTATCTTCATAAGAGATTTTTGTTATCTCTGTACTTGGTCAAATTGGGATCTGGATACGCCTATGTACTTCCTGTAGTCAACAAAAGAAGAGCAGCTGCATTTACAGATATGCTTATTGATTGTTCCTAATCCAGTGAAGGTAAGAAATAACAGTATATTATTTTCAATTAGGCTAGCTGGTTAGAAGGTAAGAAATAACAGTATATTATTTTCAATTAGGCTAGCTGGTTAGATGCTTTTTTAATTTAGTAGAGAGCTGCTGCTGCTTTACATGAGGCAGTTGCAAGTAAAATGGTTTGAAAGAAGAGGGAGTATAAAGGACAGTATAATGAGAGCTTCTTGGCTGAGTAGACAGTACCTACATTAAATAAGAGGTGTTTTATCTGTCTGAGTTAGAAGCAGCCATTTCTGCTCTTCTGGGTTGAAAATGTGGTTTTAATCTCAATCTTTCAATCTAAATCTGCTCTCTGTTGCTCTCTAAATAGGAAGGTCCTTAGTCTGTTCTGGGGCCATAGAGGTGCTTCTCTGAGGAAGAACCTGAAAATGCCTGAAAGAAGTCTGGCTGCTTTCTTCTCTGCTTTGGCCCACAGAGTAACCACCTGTAAGAGTGTGGCATCAACCCTGTCTCTTAAAAGCAACCTATCGAGGGAAAGAAAACAAACCCGTGCATTTTCACCTATGTGTAAGGTGGCAAGAGAGGAGTGAGTGAGTGAGCTTGTGTTGAGGGATGGGAAGACAGGATATATGATATTGAGATTTTTTTTTTTTTCTTTAATCCCCTCATCTTCCCTTTTGAAGAAGACAGTCAATTTCCATGGAAGAGTGATTATTTGAAAACCAATAGAATCATGTCATAGGAGTTAGGTAAAAGCTTAAGTGTTTGAGAGAGAAGGGGGGGTTTTGTCAGATTGCTTAAGGATAAGGGAGATTACTGTTGTGATTTCATATTTTGCTTTTTGCTAGAAGTAAAAAGGTGACTTAATCTTATATTTTAAAAATTGTTGATTGCTCTAAAATTTCAAAGGTCAACAGAGACACCCAGTATGGAGGACATTTTTCTTTACTCCATTTGTATTCTAAAATAGAAATGGATAAACTACTCTACAATCTGAAAGAAATGGTGGTGGCACATCGCTGTCAGGTCAGGAGCTGAAACTCTCAAGGAAATGGGGAGTGCATTGTGTATTTTAAGGCTACTGATTTGTGATTTTAAAAGTATTTTGTTCTTTATTCATGCCTGTTCTACGGGCCCCTGTAAACCCTTCTGTTTTTCTTTAAGTGTCAGAAGGGATTCCTGCTCATTAATATTTGTTTAGAACTCATGAAGTCATCAGTCCTCTCATTTTTTTTCCTCCGTAGCTTGCCAAGCTATATTTCATGCTCATACTACAAAAATCCTTTGTTTTTCCTTTTCCCTTTCTCCCCTCCCCTAAATTTACTAAATTTAATTTAGCAAATTAATTTTTTTTAATTTACTGAAAAGTAATTTGTTAGTAATGATTCTTACGATATTTTTCATGGTAATGCTTGAAGGTCAGAGAGCTCTGGAGCCTGGAATGCCAAGTATGTTCTTCCTCCCTGCTTCCTGACCCTCTGCTGTGTGCAACTGCTGCAATGAGTCCGGACAGCAGAAGGCTTTGCAACCTTGTTTCTTGGAATATGCTTTGTCTTAGTGGAAGGAACAGCTCTGTTGTTTACAGTATCTTAGGATAGTGTACCACGGTGTAGTACAGCAGCCTGCAGGGAAGCACTTGGAGATGCCAGGATCAGATCCTGATCTACAGTAAACTATAGTGTTTGCTATCAAGAGCTCTAGTAATCTGCCTTGCCTTTCTGCATTTCTCTGTGCTTTGATCAGAAAGTTTTCTTGATTTAAGTGTCTTAATTATGTGAAGACTCAGGATTTGTTGTGACGTTTATACAGATGTGTTCTGCAAGGCTAGAAAAAAATTGAGGTGCTGAGGTAGCCCCTAGTGTGCTGCACTAAGTAGATAATTCCTAGTGGAATACAGGAAAGAGGCTGTCAGATCGTTAAGAATATGGCAGAGTGGCAGACAGGTTGTAAGAAGCAGTGCTTGATTGGGTGTCTATGCATCCTGCTTTAGCTCTTCTAAAATGTAAACGCAGCTCCCCAAAGGAAGGTGACTCACTGAGTATCAGTGCTGCTGCTGTTGCTCCAGTTGTGTCCCTGCATTCCCCTGCAGAGGGGCTGTGGGTGCCATGGCTGGCCTGAGGCTCCGGGGGCTGGCAGCCTCCAAGCTCTACCAGCGCCGGCAGGATCGGCTGAGTGGCACAGGCTCACTGCTGAGCAGCAGGACACACACGACAGCTGGCATTTGTGGGTATGTCTCCAAGATGAAGGGAATGGCATTGTTAAAGCATTTTCCAGGATTTGATAGATTTTTGGTTCTGGTGGTGGGGCTGTTTTATTTAAAATGAGAATTATTGGTACAGAGCCAGAGGGGATGAGGTTGGCTTTGTTTTCAGTTCCAAGTAGATTAAGAAGGAAAAGACTTTCCTGATGAGAAAGCTTTCAGTTTTTAACAATAGCAGGAAAGCAACAATGGAGAACCTTTCTCATTTCAAGCTCTGTGCTAGACTGCTCAGAACCAGCATTAGTGCTTGTGTTGGTTTTGCACAGCCTGTTTTTTGGTAGCAGGGGGCCACAGAGGTGGCTTCTGTGAGAAGCTGGTGGGAGCTTCCACCATGTCTGACAGAGCCAGTCCCTTATGGCTCTGAAGATGGACATGGCCAAGGCTGGGCCAGTTAGAGCTATTGGTAATGCCTCTGTGATAATATATTTAAGAAGAAAATCAAAACAAAGTGGGGCACAGTTTTTTCTAGCCAGAGAAGAGGAGGAGATGAGAGCACATGAGGGAAGCAACATGGACACCGAGGTCAGTGGAGAAGGAAGGGGAGAAGGGGCTCCAGGTGCTGGAGCTGAGACTCCTCTGCATGCTGTGGTGAGACCATGGTGAGGTAGCTGTGCCCCTGCAGCCCATGGGGATCCACGAGGGATGCAGAGATCCACCCACAGCCTGTGGGGATCCATGGGGAATGCAGAGATCCACCCACAGCCTGTGGGGATCCATGGGGAATGCAGAGATCCACCCACAGCCTGTGGTGGAGGTGCCCATGCTGGAGCGGGTGGATGCCTGGAGGGGGCTGTGATCCATTGGGAGACCTGATGGAGAGAGGGGACCCTGCTGCCTGGCTGCAGGAGGACTGCACCCCATGGAAGAGTGACCCATGCTGCAACAGTTTTGGGAGGACTGCTGCTTGTGAGATTGGAACCATATTGGAGAAGTTCACAGAGAACTGCTTCCCGTGGGAAGGGACCCCATGGTGTAGCAGGGGAATGAGCAGTAAGAGAAACCATGGGTGATAAACTGACCAAAACCCCCATGCCCTGTGTCCCTGCACTCTTAGTGGGAAGGAGGAAGGGCTTGGGGGGAAAAAATGTGTTTTAAAGGCTTGGTTTACTTCTCATTATCCTCCTCTCATTTTTTAGTAAAAAGTTCATCTTTTTTACATCTTTGTACATCTAAGTTGACCCTGTTTTGCCCTTGAAGCGTTTCCTCCCAGTCCTTATCTCAACTCGTGAAACCTTTGTTTAATTTTTTGTCCTCTCCTTTGCCCAGCTGTAGCAGTGGAGGGTGAGTGAACAACTGTGTGGGTGCCTGGCGTTTGGCCAGTGTCAAACTGTGACAGTGCTAGTGGTGTTAATGGTGAAGCATTTGGGCACTGTGAGAGTATAAAAAGGGTGAAATGCATTAATTTTTCAAAATGTTGATAAAATTCTATCATTCCTTGGGTTTTAGGGTTCAGTAGTCAATTCTTTACCTATACTGTTAATAGCAAGCTTGTTGATTGTAGTTTTTGTAAATAACTCCAATCCAGCTTCAGAAACTGAAGCTTTCAAGTGTAGCTGCTTCATGAGAACATGTAAACCAGAGCATCTTAAATCTGTCCAGACAATTCCATTGCTTGATATGATCATTACTTTTTCCAGGCTTCACATTAAATTTTACTTCTGAATTTTCATTAGTTAATTTTGTGCAGGAGGTAAATTGTAGGAACACAATTTGTGGTAATGGCCCAGCCTCATCCCCAGTGGGTGCAGCTGTGAGAAGCAGGTGAGCAGCACTGACAGCAATGAGCCAGGGAGTGCCCAGGGGCACTGACCAAGCACCAGAGGGAGCAGAGGGCACACAGGGGCAATGCATGAACATGAGGGGGATAAAAGGCTGGGCTGAAGAACAAGAAGGGCAGATGCTTGCAGCTTTCTGAAGTGATGTGATTGTTATTCTGTATGAGTTAAAGCTTTTTGAAGTTGTATGGTGATGCTCTGTGTGTTGTGGCCCTGTCAACTGCAATATGTGCTCTGACAGTAAATTAGCAGGAGTTAAATCAAACTTAGTTTCTTGCATTTTGGGAGAACTGTGAGCTGCAGTTGCAATATAGAATCTGAAGTCTGTGTCACTGGAGAGAGAGTGAGCATCCAGGAGAGGTAATTTTCTTTTTTTAACAGTCAGTTCTGAATTTGAGACTTTTCTTAGCAGGAAGTAGGTCTGATGCTTACCTGGACATGAGGAATTAGTTTGGCTTCTCAATATGAAGTGTGCATCCCTCACTAAAACCCTCCTTTTCCTGTTCTTTTCTTTTTAGCCAGTAGCTCTTAGTTAGTTGGTAAATTTTTTATTTTTCTTACAAGAAGCTGTGGGTGGAAATGTATGAGAATTTAATGAGAAGGGGGTCTAACAAGGTAGTGAAGGAAATGGTGATGCAATTGAGTGGAGACTGTGCTGGTCAGGAAAAGTGAGAAGCATGGAAGAGACCTGTAAGAGGAAAGAAAAGCACTGAAAAATCAGATGTACAGGTAAATTGATTAGATTTTTCACATCATAGTTCTTGAAGCAAAGTAAGCATCGAGCCAATGTATTTTGGTTTTATTGAACAGGTCACAGTGCTGAAAATGTCAATCCCTTTGAGATGTTTCTCTCCTGAGTTGTTGTATTTTATCCATGGGTTTTGAGCTAGTGATAATTCTTGCTTCTCCTTCCTGATAGGCCTTGATAGTTTATGTCCTTTCTTCAGGCAAAGGAGAGTAATCCAACAGTAGTGCTGCTGCTGGATGGTGATAATTGATGAGTGCATGTGGGGAATGATTTGTGTTGTCAGTGCTGGTAAACAAACATTGCATTTAAGCTCCTTTGTGATAGTGGAAGTGAGGTGGAGAAAGATTTAATGTGTGTAAGGGCTTATTTCTCAAATAGACATTCTGGATTAAGTGGTACATGCTTGATAATAAAAGGGTGGTTTTCCTGTGTAAGAAGAATAATTGATTTAAAACCTGTACATTTCTTTATGTTGTTGATACTTGCCTGGGCTGAGTGAACACTGCTGTGTGTCTTTATAAGTAATTGGTCATGATTTACTGGCAATAAGTATGTCCTGGTGTTGAAAGGGACTCCCAAGTATCCATGGCATAGAACTTTTTTCTGTGTGAATACCCAGAGACTTTTGCTGCTGCTGGTCTCAAAGATCTGCCTGATTGCAGCTTCCTGCAGGTCAGCCGTACGGACGTTGTACTTTGGCCTCAGCTGCAATATGTGCAACTTTTTTTTTTTTAACCCCTCTAGGTTTTACTTAATTGCAAATTGCTGTTGCTGGTAGGCCCAAGGAGAGATTGTTTTTTTCCATATTCTGACCTTAAGTTTCCTTTGTACGTTTTTTAATTTGGGTTGTCCCTGTGTTCTAAATAAGAAAGAAAAATGTTTATTTCACTGAGAGTTTGTAGGCTACATGATCAAGGAAGATATACTGAGAGAAACACTATTCATTTCTTATTTAGTCAGTGAAAAAATATTTAGAAGAAACTGAAAATTCAATGGAAGCATAAGGAGAAATGCTGAAAATGTTAAGCTGTGCACATAGTTTACCAAATGCACAACAAATCATGCATTAAACAAATGGGAAATACTTTTTTTCCAACATCTTATGACAGGTTTAATAATAACCATACTAAAGAAGTTAATTCAGTTTGGGAAAGTTGTCTAGATAAGCCAATTGCAGCAAAGAGATTTTGGAATGATAAGGGTAGTTGGGGGCTGTTTTTCAGCACTAGTTCATGAACTGACACCCTTCCTCTTTCTTTTGTCTTTGCATTAGTCACTATCTGTGAAATTAATCATAAAGTCTGGTATTGTCCCAGCAGATTTCATTTGTATCTTTGTCAACATTGAGGACTTTAAGCCACTAATTCTCAGCTGTGCTGTGGGGATGGGAACCAGCCCTTCTCCTGGAGTGCTCTCATTTTTGTCTTGGCTACTGATGTCTGTGGCACAAACAAGTGGTGATAGCTCTTCCAGTGTATCGTATCCGTCTGCGTACGCACTAGAAATGTAATCATGTTGTGATATTTACTGTATACACTTGCTCCTGCTGATAGACCAGAATGAGCAGAAAATACATTTTTAGGGTTCCCCAGCATAGGTTTTGCTCTCTGCAGTGGTTTGGATAATGCCCTGGGTTCTTGTATCTTGAAGTATTGTCTTGCTTTCTTTTTGTAGTATCTGCAAGGTTTTGGGTCACTGTTAAAGCAATTCTTCATTCAGCATTGTGATGAAGAAGAACTGTATACTAAAACCAAAAAGCTTTTGAAACCAATTAAAGATAACTAATTTTATTTTTTTTTGGTGTTTTTTTGTGGTTTTTTNTTTGTTTTTTTTTTTTTTTGGTTTTTTTTTTTTTGTTTGTTTGTTTGTTTGTTGTTTTTTTTTAACTGGGCTTTTCTGACAGAAGCACTCTTCACTCCTGCAGCTCCTTTCCTTCTGAGACAAAATCTGAGACTATTCATCTGTTCTCCTGATTGTCCAGTTGTCTGGTTCATTTTGTCTTGTAGCCACGTTTAAGATAATGAAATCTGCAAATGTGATGGTGAAGGCTGGAGCTCCTCTTCTAATCTCTTAGCAGTGGAATTATCATATTTGCTTCTGTTTCCTTAATCTGCACCAGTGGTAGATCCCTGTGAACAAATGTTTTTAAACAGAGGTAAATCCTTCTTCAGTGATAGAAGGAGGTAAAACACTTTCAAATATTCTAATAGAGTTTGTACCTGTGGCACAAAATGGGTCTCCTAGATAATGTCCACTTCTTTTAAAGAAGGAATTTTTGTTTCTCTCTTTTTTTGTTTCTTTTTTTTTCTTTAATTTGAGACCTATGCTGGTACTTTACAGTAAATACTTCTGAGAAATCAAAGCATGAGAAACCTAGTTGTAATGGTAAAAACATAATTTCTGTAAATCAAGTACTTTGTCAAAGATAATTTGTTAAAGATACAGCACATAATGATGAAAGATTGGGAAAAGCATTGTTTCAATGCTGGTATTTTTTGGGTGTGCAAGACAGGATAACTTCAGGATGCTGATCTCATAGTGTTTTAACAGCCTTTCCTGTCTTTGTGTCACCAGCTTATTGTTAAAACAGAGGAAGATTCTTTATTTTACTGAATAGCAAAAAATCAATGAGCAAACAGAATAGAAGAAGCACTTTATATTGAGGACTGTCCTTTGTTGCAAAGATTTATGTGTAAATATCTGATGAGTGGCACAGGAAGTCAAACTTTTCAAAAGAATGATTGTGGTGTTACTCTTCCTTTCCCCATGCTGCCAGCAGAAGTGCTTTTGCAGCAGTGTAGTGTAGTAAACTGAACCATAAAGTGTTCTGAATTAGCACAGTGCTCCCTCTTCCTTCCAGTTTTGGTTAATTTTAACCTTGAGCATCTTGAAAAAATGCTTGGTTTTGTGTAAGCAAGAGGGTACACAGGGATGTGTACTCGGGGGAAATTAAGAAATTGGCAAATGTTCGAGTAAAACCTTTCAATAAATGCAAAGTCATATCTTTAGGGCAAATTGTAGTTTGAGTGCAAAACAATAAAATGTCTTGAGTGGAAATGGACGCAGAGTTAAAAAGGGAAAATGAGCAAGGATGCAGAACTCTTGCTGTGGATTGTCAAAGAGCCACAGCTGCTGGTTTGTATTACAGGAGATACATTGGTCAGGAGCTGATGTGGTTCAGTTGACTTCTGGTAGTCTGCCTCTTCCCAAAAGTTTCAGTTGAGTTTTAGCTGAGGCAGAGAACTGAGTTTTTTTGTTTTTTTTTTTTTTTTTGTACTGGTTCTTTCCTTTATATTTTTCTGGACTAATAGTTTCTCTCATCTGCATAATGAGTCTCACTCATTAGCTCATTCGCATGGACAGCTCAGACTGTACCATGATTGTCTTTCTTATGCCTTTGAGGAAATCTTATCAGCATCACAAGGGAGTCCCTGTGTCATCATTATCTTTCTTACCAAGACAGCCATGGGACTTGTGTGGGAACCCCTCCCGGGGTGTCTGGTGTGAGGTGTCACAACTGCACTGCGTTTCATGCAGGAAGGTGGCTGCGCAGGTTGCAGGCTTTAGTTGTTGTGGAGGTGGCTGCTCTAGCAGAGTTCACCCTGCATGTTGATACTGGCACTGGTGGGTCCCTTTGGAGAAAGAAAGAAAATTAGGGTTTTTTAAAATGTTGACTTCATGTTTATCAAGGAAGAAACCCAACAAACACAACATAAGATGGTGCTTTGGTGTTAGTGTCTAGCATGTAATACTTGCTGGTTTGCCTGGGTTTTTTCCTGGAGATTTTTCACTATGGTGACATCAGTCTTTATTCATCTTGGCTGTTGGCTAGCTCAGGTCTTGGAATTTAGGAACTGAATTTGTCAACAGGGAAAAAGTATTTGAAAGGAAGATTATATTTTCAAGTCCTGGTACAGATTTGTGTGGTGTAGCTGGAATCGTGGTGACTGAAAGCCAAGCCGATTAGGTATTGGCTTTGCTGCAAACACTGATGTTTTTGTGCTGACCTATTCCCTTGGTACTGTGTCAGGATAAAAAATATTTCTTTAACCTATAATCCCTAGTTTATGAAATTACAGGATTTCCTCTTGTCCATAATTCCAGTCCATGTCTGGTTTTTTTACATATCCTTTGTACTGCAAGAAGGAAACAAGTTGTAACAAATTTTTGCTAAATTGGTACTCCATTCTTGAGACTACTGTCTGTCTTGGTCTGTCTTGGTTTTTGCCTCCCTTGGAATTGCAGTATAGAAAGAAAGTCTGGTTTTGCTGAGGGGTGGATCTAGGTCACAGCCTAGGATGTCTCCTCTGTAGAGGAGAGACACTTGGCTCAGCTCAGCCAGTTGGAATCAGGGCTGATTTGCTGTCTCAGGAGTGTGAGGCTGCTCCCTGCTCATTCCAGTTGTGCTCAGGGCACAAAGCCCTGGAATACAGACAGTGGTCTGTTTTTGGGGAGGATGTCTCTGACCAGGGGAAAGAGAATCTTCTGCTGCTGGAAAAGCTTCTTGAATTACTGTTCTCCATGAAGAGGTGGGGAAAGTAGCATGTTGGGTTGTTGAGTAACACTAACAATGGAAAATCAGGTCAGAGTAACTTTGAATCTAAAAAGAAATAAAAAAGCCCTGTAAGGCAAGCTATCTATCATTTTATGCCTCATTACCTACCTCAGGAAAAGGACTATCTAGTAGTTTGGAGATTTTTTTTAACATGGTAGCAATTTTTTATACTTCTACCTATAAAATTGCAATCTTTCCAATCATGGAATTCAAAAGAAGGTGTCCAGAAGGCATAAACCAATTTTTCTTTATCTAAAAGTGTAATAATATTGAGGTTTTATACTATTGGATAGTCTGGTGGTTAAAAGAAAGATCACACTGCAACAAGAAACTAAGATGTACCTGATAATTTTTCTCTCCTGGTTTGCACATGTGATATACATTTTAAAACTGCATTAACTTGGATTAGCATGCTGGCAAGCATGAAGACTTTGTGAAAGAGGTTAGGGTGATTCCTTATTTTAGGGTAGATCGAGGAAATGTTCTCGACGTGATTTCTAAGTGTGGTTTTGGGGGTTTAGCCTCATGTTCTGAGGAAGTGAAGCTGAGGTATTGGCCAAGCCAGCTAGAGGGACTTTTCCCTGCCCACACCTTTGTAACACTTTGACCATTGAACTAATTTCTCAGGAGGACAGCAGTCTGTAGAGAGGGAAATGCTTTGTTACTGCTGACAGTGAAGGGGAGAGTGCAGTGGGATATCAGTGCTTATTGCACATCAGAAAATCCACATCCTGAGACCAGAAGGCCCAAGGAGTCAGGATCATTTGGTTTGCTGTTCTCCAAACTGCTGGTTTGTGAAAAATTGTGGGTATTTGCTAGGAACTATTAGTAGGATAATGTAATGGGGTGAAATTTTGGTGAAGTAGCCAAAAGTGTGCAATAGATACATCTGCTACTTGACCTCATCTGCCATATATGAGTTGTCAGAACCTTATTTCTAACAGATGTCAGTGACTCATTGATCTCTTTTTTTTTTTTTTCCCCATGTAAAAGGGAGTTTAAAGCAGCTGGAATGTTGTGTTTATAACTGTTCTTGCTCTTGTCTTTGTTCCAGTAATATGTCTGATGCTCTGGCGAATGCCGTGTGTGAGCGCTGCCAGGCGCGGTTCGATCCTGCGGAGAGGATTGTGAACAGCAATGGGGAGCTCTACCACGAGAGCTGCTTTGTCTGTGCTCAGTGCTTCCGGCAGTTCCCAGAGGGACTCTTCTACGAGGTGAGTTCTCAGGCTGGTTGGAAGAGAAGAGAAATAGCTCTGGTAAAATGCAAGGAATTCTCATCTTTCTTGCGTGTTTAATTTCTTAGCCCTAAACATTTGTTGCCGTTTTTTTGAGGAGCTTCCAACTTAATTTTCCTTTTTTTCTTGTCACATATTCCTTTGGTAACAGCAAAAGGTGCTCTTTGGGAAAGACACATTTCAAAAAAAATAAAAAGTGTTTTGTTAATGATCACAGAATCACAAAATGGTTTGGGTTGGAAAGGACCTTACAAATCATCATATTCCAAACCCTGCCATGGGCAGGGCCACTTTCCACTGGACCAGGCTGCTCAAAGCTCTGTCCAACGTGGCCTTAATATTTCATGAGACATAAGTGAATTTTTGTCTTTATTTTTAGACATATTGTACCAAACTGTTGCAGTTGGGCGACTGAAATAAGTGAACCCATTTAAAAGCTAGGTTGATTTTTTTTTTTTGCAGAATATGCACAAGCATGTATTTTGAATAGCACATCGTTTTAAACTTGCTGTATTTTATTTTGACTTGAGTTTTAGCCTCGTGTAGGAGGAGTAGTTTGAGCTAAAGCAAAATTTAAAGTTTTGAACTAAAGCAAAATTTAAATTAAAGGCAACTATAAGAAAAGGATTGGGGTATTCTTCAGGATTTTTACTGTCTTGTAGCAGCATTGCTATTCATTTAGCTGTGCAAATTCACCATGAGGCTGAAGCCATATGTGGGTATTTCTTTAATGAGAACCTTTAGGAGTTGAAAAACAAGTGTGTAAAGGTCTAGGACTGGAAAACGTGACTGACATTGACTAGATGATTATATCAATGGAAAATCATGCTGCACTGTCAAGATGTAAAAGTAGTTGAGTTATTCATGAGGGCTCCTTCTCTCTTGTTTTTTTTGCAGTTCGAAGGTAGGAAGTACTGTGAGCATGACTTCCAGATGCTGTTTGCTCCTTGCTGCGGGGAATGTGGTAAGAAGTGGAGAATACCAACTGCAGGGCTGTGCAAACCTCATAGCATTGCTGGGACATCCAGCTTTGGGCTGGGATTCTTGGGGCTGTTTTAAGGTGTCAGGAGCTCTGGCTGAGAACAAAGCATGATACCGGCAGTGATTTTGGGTTGTCCTGGTTGTGGGAATAATTGGGTTTTTTTTTTCAAAGTTAGACTGTAATAGTAATTATGGAATTAAAGTGGAAGGACTATGAAGGACAGTAGATTTTGATAAGACTGTTTTCTGTGTGCATCTCATGCTTTCCTTTTGCAGGTGAGTTCATTACTGGGCGTGTTATCAAGGCAATGAACAACAACTGGCACCCAGAATGTTTCCGCTGTGAGCTCTGCGATGTAACCCTTGCTGACCTGGGTTTTGTGAAGAATGCTGGCAGGTAAGATGGAGCAGAAGGTCAGAAAGTTTTATCAGTGTGTTATTGATACAGCTGTGACATGCTGAGGGGGTGGTCAGTTAGTTTTACACTGAGAAGGAAAGCTTGAAAAAGTACAGAAGAAAGTTTAGGAATAACTTGTTAGGGGAGAAGTTCTTCATCCAATGAAACATGTTCTTGTTTCCAACAAGAAACTCAAATTATAGTGGCTAGTGAATGCATTCTGGAAAATAAAGGGATTTCAGGCAGAAGACAAGAGATTTCAGGATTTCAGGCAGAAGGCTGTATAATAAGTGAGAAAAGGGGATTAAGTGATCTCAGGCAGGCTATTTATCAAGTAAGCTGCTGAGCAGGAAATCAAGATGTAGCAAAAGGCCAAAAGAATGACACAATGATTACAGCAAGTCTTTTCAGCTTGTAGTTCCACTGGTCTTCAGAAATAATTCATTTTAAATGCAGAAATACAAAATTAATCCCAGAGGTCGATTAATGTGTTTAATTCAGAAATAAGAAACAAAACCACAAAAGAACTTATACAGAAGCATACCATTATAGGAAAATAAAACAATCCAGCAGTTAGCAGACCGTGTTGCACAATTCAGAGTTAATTTTAGGCTTTCATGTGTTATGAACAAAGTCTAGTAGTTTCCTAGAGTTTATATTTTCACTAACTAAATGGTGAAGGAAGGAAAAAAAGTTTGTATACTTATATCTGTCCAGCAGGGAGTCCTCTCAACTCCCTGTTCTTTTTCATACTGCATGCAGCCTCTGTGCCTTAGTTTTTTGAGCTGTGCATAATTGATTTTCTTTTGGCATCTCATCTTGCTAGAATGGGCTGTTGGAATAGCACTTAGGGTGTTTTGGGGAAGCAGTCAGGATTAAAGCAGTTCAAGCAAGATAAAGTATGTTTGATTTTGTAATTTGTGGACCAAATCTAAAATGGTAAGGAACTCGTTCCTAAAAGCATAACATACATTGGTGTGTGTATCTATGTAACAATATATTTCACCCATCATATGATTTCCTATAATATTTATATCCATAGCATTGGAGCAGTCTTCTAGTAAATATTATTGAAACTCTTGTGTTCTTTTTTGCCTTTTTCATTGTACGTGGTCTGCCCTTGTCTGCCTGTCACTTCCAGGCATATTCTGCCGGATGCAATTTGTATCAGTAAGAATAAAGATAATCCCTACTTTATCCATAATGAAGAAGTAGTCTTGCTAGATAAGTTGCAGGAAAGAACTGTAAACCATCTTAGAGCTAGGAATCTTTTCTGTTTTAATTCCTGTCCAGGCTGGGTTCATTGCTTCATGCTGGTCTTTTTTTCTTTTTTTTTCTTGACACCGTTTAGTGCAAATTTTCTCTCTGTTACATAAAAACACTTTGAATTCAGAGACTTGAACAAGATGTGCAAATGTGGAGGTTTTTTCATCAGGCAAGTATATCTCAGGAGTGGATCTCTACTGCTGGCACAACATAAAATTTTAAATAAGGCTGTATGCATTGTGCAGAGGGAGCACTGAGTGCTTTGGGAATTAAGTTCTTTGAAAAAAAAAATACATGGGTCCATTTCCCTCATTGTCCCTTTCCGTATTCCTAAGTGCTCAACCCTCAGTTTCATTCCTGGGAAACCAGAAGATCTGTCCTTCTCTTTGCAGTTTCAGCAATACAAACACGTGTTCTCTATGGTCAGAGGGGTTCTTGTTAATGGCAGCCCCATAAAAACAACATAACTTCCCTTCTCAGGATGAGTTTGACTCTGGTTGGACTGTCTTACTGCATATTTGTGCTCTCAGCTGATTTTGGTGGAAGAGAGTGTTCTTAAGACAAAGCACTGACACTGACAAGAGTCATGTTCACAGTTCAGATTTAGCACTTAGTGAGCTTTCATTTGTCTTACCCTCATATGTTTGAGGCAGCATTATGGTTTTTTTAATACAAAACAGATTGCACAAAGCCTCACGGAATTTCTCAGCTACAAAAAAATACATGATGGGGTCGAAGGCCCCGTTGAGGCTGGTGAGGCAGGAGGTGATGCGGTTGCTGAGGGCCAGGAGCCGCTGCGTTTCACAGGAAGCTTTGGTCCCGTTGTAGTGGAGAATATAAATGTAGCGATTGACATGGTAAGGTACAAAGCAAATCAGAAAGATCATCAAGACCATGATGATCATTTTGACAGCTTTTTCCTTCAGGTGTTTCTCAACCCTGTTCCCACTCTTCAGGCTCTGGATGATGAGTAAGTAGCAAGTCACGGTAGTAACAAAGGGGAAGGTGAATGCCACTGCTAAGGACACGAGGGCGTGGCGTGAGGCCTTTTCTCTGTAGAGCTGCAGGCAGACAGTTGTGTTTTTCATCTGGACAGTCTGCACACTGAGCAGCAGAGGTGCCATGGCCACCCCAACGATGACCCACAGGAAGACACATGTCACATGGGCATAGCGGGACCTGCGGAGCTTGATGGACTTGACAGGGTGCACAATGGCCAGGAAACGGTCAACACTGATGCACATCAGGAAGTAGATACTGGCATACATGTTGAGGTAAAAAAGGAAGCCAGTGAGTCTGCATGGGATCTCACCAAATGGCCAGTGGTTACCAGAAAAATGATACACCAGCCGGGTGGGAAGTACCAGCACAAAGAACAGGTCGGCCACAGCAAGATGCATCAGGAAAATGTTGGCAGGTGTGCCTGATTTATGATCCCGGATGAAAAGCCAAAGAGCCAGGGCATTGCCAGCAAAAGCCAGGATGAAGTCCAGAAAGTAGAAAGTGGCAAAAATCATGTTCTCAAGGTGTGTCTCTTTGCCACATTGCTCTGATGTTTCCAAACCAAAATTTGATTGATTTGAGCAGTTGAAGAGCATGCTTGAAGCTGCTGGCCCATTCATTTTCCCCCACAGTTCTGAAGAAGAAAAAGCCCTAAATGTGAAAGAATTAAGACATTATATTACAAAAGAGCCTGGATTTGTGGGGAGAAAAAAAAAAAAGACCCCAAAAAGACCCCAAAACCCACATATGAGAGTCAGCATTGTCTCCTGTTTGCTAGCATCAGTGTTTGGTGTGACAGGTCGGTATGAATTTAAATGTTACATTAGAATTCTGAGTTCCCTTTGCTCAGCTGAGTTTACCAGAGCAGTAATTCCTGTGGAAGGAACCCCAATGAAGAGCTGGCTAGCTGGTGCTGAGCTTGTCTCCAGCCCATGCTGAGGCCAGTTATATAACCACGTAGTGAGATGCTTGTGTGTCTTGAGTAGGAGTGAGTTCTGCATATCTAACTAGAAAGTATTTGCCATGTTTCAATTTGAAAGCCTGATTCAGGACTGAGGAGTTCCTGATGAGTTGGCTTTTCTGAGCACAGATATCTTTTGTAAGGTGATCTAGCTTATATCTGTCTTGTTCTTAAAAGAGATAAAAGACAGGTCAAATACTGCTGTTACTAAAAAAATCCACAGGATTCCTGAAAACCTTTGAGCATTATTTTAGTTTAAAGTCCTGTGTTTAAGGCAAATGCACCTATTTTCAATATAGGAGAAAGCTTTTCAGTTGGGTTGCAACATCTCTTTTGCCACCTAATTGACTCGGGAAGATTTTAAATAATGCCCATGCTGTCAGTCACCTCTCAGTGTCATCTTTCCCTGCAGCTTTTATCTTCCACCACAGCTCTCTCTTTTCCTTTCTCAAAAGCCTGAGCTCCACTGTAGCTTATCCAGGGCCTTTTCGAAGTAGAAGCTTAGCAAAACTGGTCTTAGCTTTTCCAGTCTCTGTTTGCAATGTCCTGAACAACATCAACAAGTGTGATAGGATTTTCTGAGCACCTACCCATGGCATTTAATACATTGCTTGTCTGTGGGTGTAGGTGGTAGGGAAATGCAGGTAGTCTGAAATTCCAGCATTGTCTCTATTACTTGGATTCCTCAGAAGTGTTACAGTATGTGCAGCAGTACCTCCATTTTGTTCACCATTGCATTCTGTACTGACTGACCATTTCTCCATAATATTCAATACATCTTTAAAGACATCCATTATGCACTGCATCCAGCTCCCCAACAGAACTCATTGTTTAGATGTCAAAAAATATTTGGATCATAGAGAACTGAAATGGGATTAAGGACAAACAAATAAGTTGGAAAATGTAAGAAAATTCTGAGGTAATTAATATCTTCAGTTTGGCTGCTGTTACTTTCAGGTGAACAAAAACTGAAATAACAAGATGAATGAACCACTTCTATTTGGTTCACAGTTGAAGAGAGAAAGTCAACAGCAGGGAGACTGGATGAAATTCAGAAATTGGAAGTTCTTCCTATGGCCACAGAGGGCCCTTCTTACTTCATGCATTGCCTGAATACTCTTCTGGATTTGAATATTTAGAACAAGTTGCTATCTTGCCATTTCTTGCAATTGCATGTGCAAGGAAGACTGTATAGCCCTTTTGTCCTTATCTATAAAAATACGTGTGAAATTGTGCTTTTACATACTAAAGGAAAATGCCCTGCTGCATTTTTTTTTTTTTGTGTGTGAAGGTCACAAGTTTACAGAGAAGACCACAATTTTTTGTTTATATAATTCATTTGTCCCTTAAAAAGTAAAACCTGCAAGTACTCTTGAGCCCAAGGGTTTAAAGTTTGAATGGGATAGTAACATTGATTCACATACTTGTCCTCCCTGGATGGAATTAGTTTAAATATGTATTTTTCTGTTGCACACCAAAAGAGCAACACATGAGACCATGCCTTTTTACTGGCTATTAATTTATGATGGTACTTATCACCTCATGTTCTAGCTATTAACTCTTTTTTTTTCTTCTTTTTTTTTGTGTCAGGCCCATTGTTTAATTATGCTTTTCATCTGCAAAATGTGTAAATCAGGTGATCTTTGTGTACACACCTGTCAGGGATAGTCTTATGGCTAAACATTGCTCTATCTGTGGTTTTGACACCTGAGCAAGCAGTAAAAGCTGGCTTGGAGCAGCTGAAAAGGCAGAAACCAGGGTTGTCTGATGGGACAGACTGGGATGGCTCTTGTCTTATTGATAATGCTTTAAATCAGTTCCCAAAGTGAAGGAGTAAGCAGACTTTTCCCTGTTTACAAGCTAATTATTAGGGGTTTAACAGCATGAAATCCTGAACCAGTTCATTTGAGTTGATTTCTTAAGGCAGTTCTTGGAAATTCAGATTCAGCTGCATGTCAGTGCTAGACTTAGAATAGGCAAGACTTCCAAGTTGAGAGTTTTATCCTCGCTGATGACAGCATTGGGTCTGCTATGGATTTCTATACAGATGTGCTTTCAGTGCAAAATGCTGTGGTTTGGAGTAGAAAGGAGAATGTCAGAGCTATCTGGAAGCCCAGTTTGTCAGTGTCAGAATAGAGAGAGGCTTAGAACTAATGATAAAATTGAAATAGATTCAGTCTTTGCCAATGACAACCTTCATAGATGAGCTGCTGTTATCTAATTTACTTTTTAGAGCAAAGTGAAGTGAGATGTTTTTCATTGTCTGGTTAGAAGTTATAGAAAAAGGCAGTGGTCGTCTTTCTAATTTTGCTTATGTTTTAAGTAAAAAGGAAAATTTAATTTCGGCTTTAATGGTTTGTTTTTTTTTGTAATTCTAGTTAATGGGTGAAAATAGTGGTGTATCACTTGAGTAGGTTCAGAAAAAAGCCAACATGTCACTAGAATTAATTGTTGGGCTTGGTTTTAGACTTAACATGTTTTCAACAACATTCTACAGCTTTAGAAAAGTAATAATTCTCTGACAGCATGTTCTCTAGAAGGTGTTGAAAGTCCTTTGCAGTTATTTGCAATTCCACTCCTATTCTCCTTGGGTTTATCCTATAAATTAAAAATAAATGTGTTTAGCTTTTTATGCTTACAGACCAACCACTATAGTCTGTATAAATGCTAAGAGCAAACTAGAAACCTTCACAAACAACCTAGAATGTGTAGTCTGTGTTAAGCTATGTGGTGCAAGAGGCTTTCATTCCACAGACAGAAAACTCCTTTAGGAGTCTGGCTCATTATCCCATAATTTCTGCTTGGACTGCACTCTTGATGTGTGTGAATATTTAGTGATTTACGTATTGCTGAACGGAGCACTGTTCTGGAATGAGCCATTATCCCAAGCCTCCCAGGGCTGAGCTGAAATGAGGATGTCACTGCTTGTTTGAAATACATGCATGCACGCTGGCCATACTTCATGCCCTGTTTCTCTTCTGCTCAGAAGCAAGCAAGAGAACAAAGGCTGTCAGTATAGACATAAAGAAATCACTCAGTAGATGCTCTATCTATCATTAATGAAAGAACTAGCAGGAGAAATCTTTAGCTTGTTGTACACAGTTACCTGGCTAGTTTGGAGTTTTTGTTTGCCCACTGACTTGTATATCAGGGTTTGTGGTATCAGAAATTCCTGTTCTTGCTCTCAGAGCAGTTTCTGGTATGACTATACTGGTTTGTGTGTTTTTATGATTGAATTTAGTGTGTTGTTAAATGAGTGTCTCCTATCTTTCATTCAGTGTACTCTTCATTAGAAATAGCAGTTTCTGACTGAAGTTATTCTCCTGAAAATCACTCTTTGCTGAGGCTGTATTTCAGCTGAAATACTTGTTTTTTGTGAGCAACAAAGCAGTGTCAAAGAGCACTAGACATACCATACAACTGGCACAAATGGATATACGTTAGGTACAAAAGTTTGAAAACCTTTTTTGTTTTAAAGGAGTGACATAAAGAAAGGTGAGGAAATTATTCTTTGAAGTTCAGAAAATGCTACCTATTCTTAGATTCAGACATTTCCATTATATCCATCCACCTTGCTATGTGTTTGCTCCTCATTGGCACCAGCTAAAACTAATGCCATTAGGAAAGCTCCTAAAAAATAAAGCTCCTAAAGCCCCTGCTAACAAAGTTGGTCTCTTACCTCTTTACAATGCTGTCCTGTGGGTGGAGGATAGGGTCCTTTTGGGGAATATCTCAACAAACTCCTTCTGATGACAGCAAACTAGGTAGAAGCAGCAGAGCAAACAAGATGATTCCAAAAGAGTGCGCAGTTGCAGAGTTGCTGAGAGCAGAGAGGGGAGCCCCTCTATATAGTGTCCTCCTCGCTCTGATAGCACATTATCAGCTCAGTCACACAACAGAGCAGGGGAGAAGACAGCCCAGCACTGAGGAGCAGTCTTCATCCCAGCTGAGCTCTTGGCATTGGGGCTGCTGCTGCTGGTATAGATATCAGTATCCTGCATGAATATGCCAGTGTGCATGGTGCTTACTGAAGGCTGCTGCTGAACCTCCAGCCCTAAACACAGAATCCTTGGAGTCCCCTGATTATTTGAGGAGGGTGGAGAGATGCATTGTTTGGGGGAAATCTAGTATTAACAGACACAACAGGACACTTCAGAATGGGATAATTCCATAATGGTGGGAAGGGGGAGGAGGAGAGGGTTAGGGGGAGGGGAGGCTGCTATGGTAACAGCTTAGCCTGTCCAGCACTTCCCTTTGCTTCCAATAGAGAGGGTCTGTGGGAGGGCAGAGGGTTTGTGAGTGGGGAGTGGGTTGATAATGGTTTATCAGTGCAAATGGCTGAAGGCATCTCATTCAGCTGAATGAGAGGGGTCTCTTTCAGGACTCTTGCTTCGGGGTCCCCATGTCCAGCCCTGTATAATTACTCTGCATTTTACACTGCTGAGTAAAATTGATGCCTTTATGCTGAGATGAGCACAGCTGCATGTTTCCTTATAATGGGGTGCTGTCTGCTTTTTCTGGACTCTGTCTGGGCGGACAGTGCTTCCAGCCCTGGGCAGAGACACTTGCTGACAGAAGGACTTAGATTTGGAGAGAATAATAATGATACTTAGCACTTAGACAGGCACCTGCCAGCTGAGAGTCATAAATGTTTGATGCCTCACAACAACATGTGTTGTATTCTTATCCTCATTTCACTGATCTAAGGGTAAATAATTCATCAGGGCAGAGTTTTGGAAGGGGTCCTGTGAAGATCCCGCTACTTAATTCATAAATCTGCCCTTTCCATTTGAACTTTTTCATTTGTCTGATGTGTTTTGAGAATGACCTGTAAATCTCAGTGAGTGTTTGACATAGTGTAAGGATTGAAGCAGACTTGTTGGTTTTGGGACAAAGCAACCCACAGAAGTAGTTCTGTCATTTTTCTTTTACCGTGAATTCTTCCCAGCCCACAGCATTGCAGCTAGAGGGATGGGTAATAGGCAATAGCTTCTCCTCAGAGCTCCTAAGTATTGGGATAAAACTGGTGGCATCCATCAGCCTTCACAAGTTTTTTTTATGCCTTTGCCTGTCTTTTCTACCAGAAATTTGGCTCATCTGCCTGTTTAGAAATGTATTTGTAATGTGTTTAAGAACATGTGCTAGGAATACAGCTGCTTTTACCACATAAAATTGCATAGTTCTTCATTTTCTTTAACTTAGGAGTAAAAGGAATTTGTAGGCAACAAGAGGTCTCTTGTTTTTCGTAGATATTGAAGACTAACGAATCCAGGCATGGTAAAAGGCATTCAAGCAATGCACTGTGGTTTGATACATTTTATTCTCTCTACTTGACTCCCTCCCAGTGCTGTAATGCCTCTGTTATGGTTGGATCCATTAGTTACAGATAGAGGGTGTTGCCACCTTTTCTTGCCCAGCTACCAGAAAAGATCTAGAGGGTTGGAAAGGATCGCTGGAAGAATGACTGGGTGATACCCTTGATGGCACATAAATCAGTGAATGTTGGAGTAGTCTTATAAGGAAATACAACTGCATGACTGCTTTATACTCATATTCTTCTCTGTGCAACCGGTGTGAAACACTGGATACCAAACTGAATTATGTTTAGTCTGACTCAGAAGACAGTTCTGGTACATAAAGTACTTCCCACAGTATGTGTTTTATGTTGTTTTAGGAGAAAGAGTTCTATATTTTCTTTCCTTTACTTTGTTCAACCAGGCACCTGTGCAGACCATGCCACAACCGTGAAAAAGCCAAGGGACTGGGCAAGTACATCTGTCAGAAGTGCCACTTGATAATTGATGAGCAGCCTCTGATGTTTAGGAATGATTCCTACCATCCAGATCACTTCAACTGCACCCACTGTGGGTATGTTGTCATACTGTAAACTCTGACAAAAAGGAGAGACAAACAGTTGAGTCAGCAGTGCAGTCCTTCCCAAGGTCTAAACTTTGCTGCCTTCGCATTGTTGAGCACATAGAAATTGTATGAGGAGAAATGGAAATAAGTTTGGAAAATCTACAGGAATTTTAGTTTTATTTTGCTATTAAATATTCTCTTCTTCTAACATTGGATAATGCTGGTTTATAACGAAAATGAAAATAGTTCTGTGTTATAAACTTACCTGAAAGGCTGTATGCAGATTACCATAGTAGAGTTTTCCAAAAATAGGAGTTACCAGGCTGTCCAAAATAGTTTCACTTTGAATTCCTGGATTTAAAAAAAAAAAAAAAAAAAGGCTTGATGAGCTGTGTCAGTCTTGTGGCACTGTCCATTGCTGTGCTGGTACCTGTGTGACCTGAATTACTTACCATGAAGCCATTTTAACTGGGTACTGTACTGCTCCAGAAAGGGTAGGAGTGCAAGTAAATGTCTCAGTGTTGAGCACTGCTAGGAGGGTTCTTGCACCTGAGCTCTCCCATTCAGAGATACCTCGAGTCTTAGCATGACAAGTGTCCATGTAAGTGCACCTGGTATGTCTGTAAAAGTACCCAGCTTCAGACATGATGTCCCACATATGTTCTTGTCTGGCAAACAGAGAAAGCAATTTTAGAAAGATGAGTTGACAATAACTGTATTTCACTAGCTAAACTTAATGACTACATTTGTAGTGTGACTGTTGCCTAAGTTAACTTTCAAGTTTAGTCTTCCAGCACTTCCTGCTGGGCGCTGAGGAGTTTCCCTGAGTGCCCTTAGCTCAGTGTTTGCGTTGGCAGGAAGGAGCTGACGGCCGAGGCGCGGGAGCTGAAGGGGGAGCTGTACTGCCTGCCCTGCCACGACAAGATGGGCATCCCCATCTGCGGGGCCTGCCGCAGGCCCATCGAGGGCCGCGTGGTCAACGCCCTGGGGAAGCAATGGCACGTCGAGGTGAGGCCTCTGAACCTGGAACTGCCTTCAGTAGCTGGCTTGGAAGAGGACTAGTGCTGGTTGGAAGCTGTAGACATGCAAGTGGTCTGTAATATATGAATTCAGACTAAACACAATTGCCTATGTTCTGGATTGTCCTCACCTCTTGTGAGTGAATGAGTTAGAGCAGGACCATCAGGGTTACTAAGAAACTTGTTTTCACAACTGTAGTAACTTAATTTTAAAATTCGTAATAATCCTTGCTGAATAGGGTTCACTGAAAAGCATTTACTCACTAACAAATTTACATATTTTGTATGATGTACTTAGATATACCTTCTCCAATTCGAGTTGCCAGGCACATAACAGTGTTGGTATTTTTATTGAAAGCTGAGCAATGCTTGCTTTTTAAGCCTTTTCAGCTCATTGTTTCAGTAACTTTCAGCTGAGTCATCACAGCTTGCTCTGAAGATTTTTTTGTCATCTTTGTTTCAGTCATTTATACCTCTTAGAGCTTGGCCTGAGAGATGCTGCTGCTCATTTGAGGTGCATTCATACCAGCTATGTGTATGTTCCTGCTTCTCTTCCCTGAAACAAGCAAGATACTAGTCCACAAGTCTGTCAGGATAGACACAAGATTATTGCCCTTCCAGCAGGTCTTCTACCTATCTTTAATACAACTCTTAATTACTAGAAATAGATTAAATATCTCCTTTTTTTATTTTTTGCTTCCGTAAAGATCCTTCCTGTCTGTGCTTCATTAAAGCATTAAGAGGTAACAGCTTTAAATGGAAAGAGGTAGATTTAGATTAGAGACTGGGAAGAAATTCTTCCCTGTAAGGCCCTGAGGCCTTGGCACAGGCTGCCCAGAGAAGCTGTGGCTGCTCCATCCCTAAAAGTGTCCAAGGCCAGGTTGGAATCAGATGAGCCTTAAGGTCCCTTCCAACCCAAACTGTTCTGTGATCAAATGTCATGTATTGAGCTAGAATTTATTGCCATGCTTTTACCTGGTGATGGGAAAGTTGTTTTGCCTGCCATGGATTTTTTTTTTCTTTTACAGCATTTTGTTTGTGCCAAATGTGAGAAGCCATTCTTGGGGCACCGACACTATGAAAAAAAAGGGCTGGCCTATTGTGAGACTCATTATAATCAGGTACATTCAGCCATCTGTGATCTAGGTACTTCTTGTGTCTGACAAATGTTTTTTCATCTGTTATATATGCAAAGCTATGTAGATTTTGCATAATCTGAATTTGTAGAGGCAATTAAATACTAAGAAATTAGTCAAATTTAACAGAAAAATAATAGTTTTTCTTGGCAGAAAAGTGATGCTGAAAACAGAGTAGAAATGTCTTGGGGACACTGATTTTAATTTGTGCCATTGACAGACAATCGCTGACCATGGGTTGATATTAAAATCCCTGTACTTTT
This sequence comes from Peucedramus taeniatus, assembly GCA_013400575.1. Classification (NCBI taxonomy): domain Eukaryota; kingdom Metazoa; phylum Chordata; class Aves; order Passeriformes; family Fringillidae; genus Peucedramus; species Peucedramus taeniatus. The sequence continues at coordinate 30,766 of WBNO01030437.1, forward strand.
ACTTCTAATGTATTTGTTTTGGCTTCTTTGATAATTACTTGTTTCTGTGGGCATGAGGCAACTGTTGTGTTGTCTAAAACACAGAAAAGTAGATCAATTAAAAACAGAAAAAACAATCAAACCCTCTTTTTTTGGTGTGATTCGACTGAATGACATTTTGGTTTGGTATTTTCTTCTGTCAGATAACTCTCTCTCATAAGAGGTAAGTGTTGCTGTTCTGATAGTAGCTGTATTTTAGCAATAGTTCTTTTTTGGTGTTTGTAGTTGAGCATCAGGAGATGTTTGTCTACACTAAGCAGCATCCTCTACCCATCCTTTCTTCTCCACATATACAGGACCTTAAGATCCCATAACAGTACTAGAGTGTGAGGCATCAACAAAAAAGGTTTTGTAGTATTTACTGGTATGAGATCCAAAGGAACATAGACTATTTGGCAAGTGTATGAGAAGTTATTCAGAAGATTTAAATTGGTATATTTGGGGGCCACTGCTGTATCTGGGAATTCTTTGATAATTAGTATTTAATGTTCACACCAGCTGTGTGATTTGGGGACCATGAGTAGTCAGCAACATGAACTTGTATTCTTACTTCTTTTTCTGTGCAGCTCTTTGGAGATGTCTGCTACAACTGCAGCCACGTGATAGAGGGAGATGGTAAGATTTGTTCTCTCCTTGTTTTGGGTTGCTGTCCTTGTTTCATTTGTTAGTGCAGCTGTTGCAGTCCCACAGTGGCAAGACAACAGTGTTTGTTTTCACATCTGGCCTCATTTGAATTTGGATATAAATCTGAATTCAAACAATCCGTCAGTTTCCTCTTATTTGGTGCTTTTACTTTTGCAGTGGTATCGGCTCTTAACAAGGCCTGGTGTGTGAATTGCTTCTCCTGCTCCACCTGCAATGTCAAGCTCACACTGAAGTAAGTCAGTGTTTGTATTTTGTATGATGTGAGATGTGTGCCCCTAAGGTAGGGTATCAGCCTGGAGGAGCCATGAGCCTCTGCCTCTCTGAAGGCAAAATACATAGCACAATCTTGCTCCTTATTTACCTAGTGATAATAAAGACCTCAGTTCTCTGCTGAGAACCCAATCTCTGTACTTGCATCACTAGAGGAGGAAATGAGTTGTTTTATAAATGGAATGGAACACTTGCAACAGCGCTGATGTAGATGCATGGAGATTTTAATTCATGAAGCATATCGTTTGCAAATACCATTTAATAACTGTTCTTTGTGTTAAAGGAATAAATTTGTGGAGTTTGACATGAAGCCTGTGTGCAAGAAGTGCTATGAGAAATTCCCTCTGGAGCTGAAGAAACGTCTGAAGAAGTTGTCAGAGCTAGCATCCAAGAAGATCCATCCTAAAGCTTTAGATTTAAACTCTGCTTAAAGCAAACAGGTCTGTCAGTCTCCTGACTGCACTCCTAACACAAGCTGCTGCTCACTGCAGCTGTTGATTACAGAAGCAATTACTAAGAAGTGGAACCAAAGATAAGCAGTACCTTCCCCTGCTTCTGGGGATGTCTCTTGCATCTAGACTGTCCCTTTTCTCAAGCAATTGTCTATTAACACTGGCAGGAGGCAGAGTATGAGTTCTGCTTGAGCAATGCACAGGCTGATTATTAATTTACTACTAACATTGCATTTTGCCTTTGTGGAGCTATACACAGTCTTTCCTTCCTCAGTTGAACTGTACTACTCTTTCCACTCCTGTAGTCTAAGGAATTTGGAAAAAGTGGTTAAATGTAGGGCTGGAAGAAATGTCAGATTTGCTCTTTCTCAATCAGAGTATTAGAATTTTTCTTCTTACTCTGGATGAAGCATTTTGTAGGTTTTTTAATATATAGGCAAATAGTCTGAAAGTTGTCATTCTTTACTACATATGAAAAATTCTTTCTCCAGATTCTACAGAGAATATATGGGTGCTCTATCCCATATCCCAGTCCTTCTGGTTTGTAGTTTACTGGACAAGCCCAGGAGCCAGTAGCTGTGGCATCTGCACTGCCCAGTGTTAAGGCAGCTAAGAAGTTTCTTTTGCTGCTTCTGTGCTCTGTACAGAAGCAGCAAAAGGAGATGCCAGCTGTCAAGGCCATGTGAGCCTCTTCAGAATAGCTGGGCTCTCCTTAAGGAGAAGGTGGCTATGGGAAACTAAATATTTTATTAGAACTGACACTAATTTTCTCTATTAATGTTCTCTACTACTACATGGCTAGTAGAACTTCTGCTGGTCAACACAAAGCATGTCCTGTCCATTGGCATAGCTGATATTTATTGAGGCAGTGTGGCTGGAGCATTGGTTACTCTTCTGCATAAGGAAATGGAATAAATAATATGGTACCAATTTAAGCACTTCAGTTTTTCCATTGTCACTTAATTTGCCAGCCTCCAGAAAGCCCAATTACATGAAGGTGTTAGTAATGTTTGTAGATTGTAGCAAATGTGATGTTATGCAGAAAAAAACCCCATTTTTCTTAAATTTTTTACCCAAATAAAAGTCCTATTCATCTTTCTTTTTGAGACCTGGGTTTACTTAAGGAGAGGATCTCAGACATGATGCTAACATCTCAAGCGTACAGTCCTCCTCTGTAATTTTGCCTGTCAGCGGTGAGGTTTCACTGGTCCTAATGTCTCTGCTACCACAACCCAAGGTGCTGAGAAATTTACTGGTTTTAGACATTCTCAATACTTCTTTAGAGGTGAGCCATCAGCAGTGCTGTTCCTGAGCCCACCTGCATGATGTATGATCCCAGTGAGCTTCTGAGTCCCTCAGAAGGACTTCAGTCCCTCAGCACTTCTTGTGCTGAACTAAGCTGAGCAGCCTAAAAATCCCTTTCCATGAATGGTTGTGAGGCTGTGCCTGCCTCTTTGAAAGGCAGACAAGCACTGAAGGGCTACTATCCTTTGGATGATTTAAATATTCCAAAAAGTGGCTGATTTAGTTGCTCAAATGAACACAGCAGTTGGACCTAGACAATGCCCTGCAGCCACGGGTGAATTAGGTAGCAAGAAGTTAAAGCTTCCCCACTTCCTGTATGTGTGAGCAGCAATTAGACTGGGGCAATAGTCTGCCTTAGGGCTGTGTTACTATGCTTGCTGGATCAATACCCGTGGAACTGCACCAGTGATACCAAAGCACTGGTGGGAAATCCTGGATAAGTGATCAGAATCCCAAATGTGAGACCATCTCTTAGATCTTCACTGCCTTTGCTAACTCAGTTTCCCTCAGCTACCTTGCTTTTTGTTGCTGTAAGTTACTGTAATCTTTTAACTGGGTTATGCTGTATCCACTCTAAAAATGATGAGGGGTAGGCCTAATTTTAGCAGTAAACTCTTTCATTTTCTCCTGACCAGTTTGCACTATAAATTCCAGGAACAGTAGCTACTTGTGTCGATGCTTTAGGACAACACGTGGCTATTCACTGTTCTCTCACCAGCTTTAAAATAGTCTTTTAGTTAAGGGCACAAACAGCATGTCTTTTGGTGCAGTAGTGTGGCCCTGCAAAGACCCCCATTTACAGTCAAGCCTGTTGTTTGGCATTTTGTCACAGCATAAAACACTTGAAGTTCTGACCTAGGTGCAGCTCAGTATGTTATGCAGATTCTTCTCAGCATAAAACATTCCGGTCTGTCCCTGTAATCTCAGTCACAGGCCCTGTCTAATGCTGAATCTGAGCAGCTGTGTATCCCCAGCCTCCTGGGAAGTGGTGGAGGAGCACACAGCCACACATTCCTGGTAAATTCAGAAGGATTAAGTAACTAGTAGCCAGTAGGTAATACTCTTTCAGCAGCCACTCTCCCATTCAGCAATGGAAAATGCATATATGTGAAGGTGAATGGCATTATTTCTGTGCTGCCAGTAAAGATTTAGTGTGTGCTTTCACCTTGTCTCATGTCAGAGACCTGGCAGACCTAGAAAGCTTCAGAGTTGTAAGGAGAATTGATATTATTCTCTTTGATAAGCTGTTCACTTCTCTAGGATTTAAAATATGTCCTTATCTTCAGGACATTTTGCATAATTAAATGGTGAAAAAAAGAATTGTAATCCCTGATCTCTATACTAATGGAGGATGATATTCTCTTAAATTATTTTTCACAATAATTTTTCTTATACTTCTGCTGCCATAGCCTGCAATGTGCAGAGTTACAGTAGTTTATATTACCAACATAACTTTTGTCTGAGAGTGGAATTGAAGGAGTAGGAAAATAACTATAAATGGCTTAAAAATGCATCTTCCTCTACTTCTGTCAGTCTACTTTTTAAAAACCAAGTAGAATATAGTGCAAACTCACAAGTTCTCCTTAATGCCTTGGTAGGCTGACAGGTTGGGTTTTGTTTTCTTTTTAATAAACACAGTCGAGGTGTCAGTAAGAAATAAGCTGCATGGTTTTTTTTCCATTGCTGTAAATAGACCTGCTGGCCAAATTCTTCCTAAGCATCACACCACTGGAGAGTAGAGATTTACATTAAGTTTGAACTGGGCTTAGAAATATACACTTAATAGAAGATGTCTCATACTATACATTTATAGTTTACATTCATATTTATACCTAATTAAAATCACTAACACTCACTGAGTACACTTGAAAATGGTTTTGCTTTTAGAAAGCATGGTATGTGAAGCTTGTTTTTATTCGAAGGGTATGCTAATCACTTGCAGTCTTTCTTCATGACACTAATCCTCTCTCTAGGATTTGCATCCTGGTGTTTTTACAGCAGTCTGTGCAATGCTGGCAAACACTGGTCAGCCTTTAATATAGAGAATTCCTGATGTGGCATGGCTGGTATCAGATGATATGACTGACACTCTTTCAGAAGTGATTGGATGGGGAAGGACTAGATTGCAGGCAAGCATGTAATAAACATGGTTATACTAGCCTGTAAAGCACTGCTAAGTGCTGAGGGTATTAGACTGAGAAAAGAATTAGCAGCTCCCTGCCTTGGTTCAGGCCTTGATGGGTTCTGCACTGTCTAGAGCTCTCACTTTAGCACACATTGTTTGAGCTGTCTAACCAAAACACGATTGTAGATTGAAATTCTGTAATACTGTGCCTTTGTATGTTCTTGTATTAAAGTTAACTGTAATACATTTTAAATCTTTACACAAAAAAAAAAAGAAGGAAAAAAAAGTGTATAGTGTACAGTTAGTACCATATTTTCAGTGCTCAGCCAGAGACTGTTACCCACTCTGAGGAAGTCTGGGATTGCTGAAACCTGAGGCACTGTTGTGGTGAATTCATGTTTTGGACCTGTGCTGCTTCTGTGGTGATGTGTTGGTTGGTGAGGATGTGCAGAAAGGGGTATTATCCTTTCAGTGGCTGTGTTGTATAAATTGTGTTGTGTGTGTAATGAGCAGATGGGATACTATGATCATTTACAGGATATAGTGGATATTTGGTTGATTTAGGTTACATGGATCTGGAGCAAACATTCACTTCTTTTGGTTAAAAAAAGACATTGTGGCTGATTTTTTGCAGTCTTTATTTAAAAACCAGAAACAATACAGTTTTGCTGCAAAATTCCTTTTTGTACAGGGGAAGTGGTGTACATTTTTCACTTATAGCTAGTTAGTTAGATCAGACACTGGGTGACAAAATCACTCTGGGTAATTAGACTCCAGCATTTCCACTGCCAGCAATGGACATTACAGCAGGAGTATCTAACTGCTTGCAAAAAGATCAGCTATTCTGACAAGTGTGGCACTCGTTTAGATGCACAAAGAGAGTGGGCTCTTCCCTGCCACCCATATACAAAACTCCCACCAGCATTTGAATTTTGCACACACATGTCATAGGGAACAAGAGAACCATTGTGCATCCATTGGCAAAGTTGAGAGATCAGGCAGAGCTGCTTTTCCAGCACTGCCAGATTGTGTCTCAAGGAACTTGGTGTAAATGCTTTAAGACATGTTCATGTTTCACTGGGAGCAAGGGAGGAGCACTTGTTCTGAGGGGGAAGCAGCTAAGCTTAGTCCCACCATGGTCTGTGTCTGCTTTACACACTCAGAGCACACTCTGGTTCCCGTGGCACCAAAGCTGTTTTTCTACAAAGCTTTTAGAGATGAACAAGTGCTGAATCAAATTTTACCACTCAAGCTGTCTGCTAAACAGGAAGCAAAAGAGATCAGGACAAATTAAAGCTATTCTTGTCTCGTGAGGGAATGTCTGCATAACTCCAAACAGAACATTTTTGTAGAGCAGAAAAGTCTCTTTTCAACAGATCTATGTTAGACTGAGTTCTTCAATTCTGATTTGCACTGAATAGCTCATCTATATCTTGAAATAGGAGCAACTAAAAGTGATGGACCCAAATCCCAGACTCATTTCAGAGCTACTAGAAACTGCACAGTAGAAAGCAGTTGTTAGTTTCCAAAGCATTATAACATGTGGAAGAGAGAAGATTATTTAGTTTAAGCAAGGTTGTGGTAAGTCAGGGGACAGCCTGCAAGTTCAGCAGCATGCAGGAAGGACAGTTACATTCTGACAGTAATTGGCTGTCAGTCTCCTGCCATGTGCAGCATGTAACCTAGGGACCAGAGGATGAAACCCAGCATCTTACCTTTCAAACTGTCCAGTTATCTACTGCTAAAGGGCATCTCTCCACTCTTAGAATTACCAGTAGGAGAAAAAAAGTTACATTACCTTTGTTCCCAAAGATTCTTGGAGTTTGTGCATTTGGTAAAAGCATATACAATAAGGGGCATCTACTTTCAAGAAAGAAGACAGCTCTTAATTTGGGTCTGTCTTTAAATGGAGGAGATTCAGGCTATTAGAAGGGATCCTCACAGGGTTTCCCCACTCCCATAGAACATTAAAGTCCATCTAAACTTTCTCTGAATCCAATATACGAATAGAATTCTCACACTGCACCTAAGACAGAAATGTTACAGATATTTGAAAGCACATGCTCGCGTGAGCTTCTCTTGTAGTAGTATTTCAGCAACTCAGTTCATTCAGTGTGTGATCAGAAGATTAATATTTTTTAAATGGCATTTCTTCTGGGATATTAAATCACAGGTAATTTGGCACAAGTACAGGTCACGGGCTCTATTTCCACTCTCAGGCTGGGAGGCTCTTTTGCTTGTTTACAGCATTCATGAGCAGGCGTACGTAGGATGTTAGCAGGTCATCCATTTTGTAACCCTGTCAGGAAAGAAAAAATCTTAAATCTCTCAGGGAGCTCCAGAAGCCAAAAATAACTATAATTTCCTCCCTTGTTTATCATCTTCTCAGGTTCTTCCTCACATGAACATCTTTTCTTTCAATATCTGTCACTGTTTTAGTTACAATTTATCCATTCCTTCTTCCGCTTTTCATAGATTTCCAAAATTTTACAGACCATAGCTCTACTGTCTCCTTAGTATTCACTCTGTAGCTTGACTTGTACTTAAGATTCTTGTATTTAAGAATCTAAGCTTTTCTGTCAGAGTAGTTAGCCTTTAAATGTCTTTGTTATCTTTACAAACCTACCTTTAAATATTAATTAGAGTGATGCTTCTCTGAGACTGAATAGTCTGAAACTATTAGTTAACTATTTTAACTAATTGTTAAAAAGGTGGTACCACTCCCTGGAAAATATGAAGTCTTACAAGGCTGGCATTACTGCATAACTGGAGGCAGACGTGCAAGACAAGAAGCTTCTCATGTAGCTTTGCAGTCTTAACTTCTCAGATGGATAGAATTTTAAGGTATGGGAAGAATTTGGGAAATTACTATTTTTCCTTATGTCCTGTGTCATGTATCTTTGCATCAGACAGCATTATATATGAACTGAACCAGTTCTAAATGGCAGCTTTATGGACACAGCAGTGAATGCTTTTGGTATTTATGGTATAATTGGTGTAATAATGGTATATATGGAATCATTATTTTGGTATAACTCTGCATTGGTATTTATCTGTTTTCGTACCATCTTTTGTAGCAGTTGGGGTTGGAAAGGAAAAATTAGGATTTTGTTGTGTCCAAGTTGGCAAAACTCTTCTTACCAGAGATGTCTCACATAAGAGCCGGTTTCCTCGTACCAGGTTCCCTATGGTCATGTGAAAATATGTGCTCCCACTGCTCCAGTTGGAGATCTTATTGAAGGGGTAGACTACTAAAATATCCTGTAAGGGGAAACAAAGTGATCTATAGAACATTTCTCAAATGAAAACAGGCTGTTACATAAGAAAACCCGTAGAGCCAGAGAATTCTTGTTCTTTCCCACTTCATTTATAAAAATAGTGGATCAAGGTATCTCTTGCATCCAGATTGGGGGATATTGTATTTTCACCAAACAGTGAGTTTTACTCACTCTAATGCGATTTCCTTTCATTATATATTGATCTTTGCCTTAGCACTCTGCCATTAGATTTACAATAATCCAGACTTATCTTTTAATTTGTTTTGTTATTGAAAGCAAATAGTGACACTCCCTTTTCCTGAGAACTTGTTAAGATCAGACTTTTGGGGCTAGACTGCAGCTAAACATAGTCATTCAGCCTGATCTTTCAGACAGCTGGGGCTTCCTGCAAAGCATTTTTCTGAAGCAGGTTCCTAGGTGCACTGCCCATCCATCTTCCTGATCTTACCACCTTGCCAGGTCTACCATGATTCCCATGTCTTTTTTCAGAGGTCCTCTATCCTATTCCTTTCCAGTGTAGAAACTGCAAAGAAGTGATTTGAGGCAGTAACATTTTCTTCAGTTTCACACAGAAAGGTAAATAGAGAGCCTCTGTCTTCTCCTACCATTCCTGGGCAAGGTCCTATCACTGTCCCTTAATTATCAGGGTCTGTTCAATCCTTCCTTAGATGCACTTGTGAGAAACAGCTGTTACCTTTGTCTTCTGATGTATCAGTGAGACTCCTTGCTTGTTGATTGCAATCAGTACAATCTCTGGGAAATTGGGCTCCGAGGCTTGCTGTAAATGAGTAGCACAGCATGATAAGCAGAAAATTGAGAAATTATATTGGGGCATAGTGACCTTTAACAGTGTCCAATGCTTCTTGTTCTCTTTCCCAAATGAACACTGAAACATTTTGGCCATATATTGATGACTTGAGTAAATGCTACATGACAGCAGAATCAGGTCCATTATTTACTATGCTGTCTTGATAACAGGCTTAATGATTGATTGCAAACCATTTAAGAGCCTAGTAAGGAGAAATTAAAGGTAACACATGGGAAATTATTATTGGGTGTTACCCAGTCTAGAATGAGAGGATTAGTACCCTTCTGTTCTGAGGGAAGAGTCACCAAAGAGATAAGATTTGGCAGCATTTTCTTGTGGAGAGCAATGACAGGACAATTTAACCCCTACAGCTACTACACAATTGTAGTAGAGGTATTATAACTAGAGCAACAACACGGACTGTAAACAACAAGCATAGTTCAGAATGGATAAATTTGGAAGGAATGAGTTTTCCTCTATAGATTACAGAAATTCAGCTTAAAAATGTATTTTTACTTTCAGATATGGAATTATAGTCAGTCTGTATCCATTGGCACTGATCTACTACCAAATCCACTCACAGGCCTTCAAACCTACCTTCACCTCAAAAAAGGCTGATCCAAACGTTGGCCACCGGTATATCATTTTCAAGAAGGCAATCTTGGCCTCATCCACAGTTTTTCCTTCATGTTTACTATATGCTGCAATAATGCTCTGTTTAGGAAAAGAGGATACAAAGCCAGCTGAGTTGGGGACAGGCAGGTTTCCAGTGCCTAGCCTTAGCACTAAAGACAGCATCAGCTCATCACCACTATCAGGCTTTTTGCCCCAGCAGCAGAAAACTGAAAATGAAAACAGCTGTTATGCCATGGGGCAAGGTGAAGCCAGAACCCTCCAGTGTTTCTTATTCCTCTGAGAGGTGAAGGAAGCCCAGCAGCCTGAGGAAATGGACTTCAGGGTAGAGGGGCAACGTGAGATAAAACTCAGAAAGCCAGTGTTCAACACCCGCAGACACACATTACATCTTTGGCTGAAAAATGGAGGGTGAATTTTCCCTTCAAATTTGAAAGAATGTCCTGTGTTGTCCTCAACAGACTAAGTGGTAAGTACCTGCTGAAACCTCCTTGCCCTTTTTGTGGATAAAAAAGCCTTTTGCTGTAAGTAGCATGGAGACAGTGCAAGGAGATTGATTTGCTGCCAAGAAATACTTACGAGACATCTTAATTTTCTTTTTCTGGGTACTGGAAATACATTAGTATCTCCAACAAAGATGCACACTTCAGATAAGCCATCCAGGCCTGCAGATATCTTTCAGAATTTTGGTTGAGTATGTAAAATCTGGATTGTAAGAGGCAAATCCTCTTGCTGTCCTGCTGGCAAATCCAACAATATCCAATACCATCCCTCCACAGGATGGTATTCAAAGGCCATCAGATCAAAAATGTAGTGTGACTCAATGTGTTTTCTCTACTAAAGCTCTGTGTATTTGATATGACTTATATATTATTGTTATATATAATATATTGATATGACTTATCATATCAAGAAGGCTGATGTTCTTACCTTCTTCCATTCATCTGGTGCCACTGCTCGGAGCAGATTGTCTGGCACCAGCTCCTTCAGGATTTTGGGGATGGCTGCCAGCTGTGTGCGGTCGTTGTTGAAGCGCGCTTTATAAATCAGCCCTGCCAGCTGCACAGCTTCATCCTTGGAGCACTTGTGGTAGCCTCTGAGGTACTTGGGCAGCTCCTGGAAGAGACCAGCTCTGAATCCAAACAGAATGGACTAAAGCAAACAATGACTTAAGCATTCTAAATTTGTGAGGTCAGGATGCAAGTCTTGCCAAACACAGTTCAAGGACATCCCAAGAACTTTTGGCTCCTTCTGAAGGTTCTCTGGATGATCTTTAAAGATCATCCCAACCCAAAGATCCTTTCGAATCTTTCTGTGAATCTCTGATTTATGGAGCAAGATGAGCATTTCCACACAGTACAGTGAGGTAAAGGAGCTGTACTCTGAACATGTTCAGTATAGCTAAAATATGAACACTGTGAGAAATAAATCTGTTCTGAGGCTGAGCTGTGCCCCCCCTCTGGAGGAGGTATTCCTCTGGAGGCTCTGTAATGAAGGCTTTCAAGAGGGAGACAGTAATACTCCTACAGACTTCTCAGGAGTATTCATTGGATCACAAGATCCCTCTGCTTTAGGGAGCTGCTTACCTGGTGGTAATGGAAAATGGTATCAGCTTTCAGATCCTTGCCAGGAGTGACATTCAGCCACAGCTTTCTCATGAAGTATACCTCATAGGCCACAGACAGAGCAGCCCCTGAGGAGATCAGATCTTGTTAGTGTTCTCTGTGTCACTGACAGCCCTACAATTTTTAAATGGCTTGTGAATTTCTTCAGAAAAGTTATTATGGTTTTAATAGTAACAAACAAAATTACTAACAAAACAACACAAAAAGCCACTTTAGATTACAAAAGAAATTATCAGTTTTCAGTTCCTGGACACTGCTCATGCAATGATGAGATGGAGAAGTTGAGGGACTACCATTGAGTGTTTGTTATTGGTGCTCATGACAGCTGCCTGCTGGTGTGCAGTACACCTGAATTCTCTTACACAGATACGAGTACATCCCCTGATGACTGTGCTTCTACAAATGAATTGTGATTTAGTGCACCCACATCTTTATACTGTGATTTTCAGAGCTCCTAGCAGCTACATCAGCTGAGGAAAGATAAGTTAGAAGGTCTTAGATACATAGAGCTTCAGGGAGTTGAACCTCAGTTGTCCTGAACTATGCAAAGGTGAGCACAAATTGATATAAAACTTGAGTGGAGTTTGATATTGATTCCAAAATGTATATTATCCATGGGGGAGAGGGGTCTGGGACAGTAAGTGCAAGGAATTGCTGTTACTAGTATTACATTGTTTTATTCTAACAAGTGGTTCCTTGATAACATAATGTGTTTGGGTATCACCAGGTAATAACCTAGTTAAAAATTTTCTATCAACTCAAGAAATGTGACACTCTGTAAAGAACCTATTTGCCTGTGTTGGCTGATTCTTTGTATTTGAGGGTCAACCTATCTAACTTGCATGTATCCAGCTGTGTGTTCTGGATACAACAGGTCAAAAAAATCTTCTGTACCAATTTAAAATTTCTCAAGAGACTCCCCCCGAGAAATGCTCTGGTGTTTTTGATAGCCAGTGCTTGGCTGCATCAGGTCACTGGATCTTGCTGCTGGTGCAGGCACTAACCAGGTATGTACAAACGAAAATAATACAAGACTCTGCTAAATACTTCCCAAGATGGAGTGAATCCTACTGGATGGATCAGCTGCTTTCCAGTTCAACACAGCATCTCATGCAGCTTCTTGTCATGCTGGCATTCTCCTTACCATCTTTTCCTGGTTTGTTCCTTCTGTTCCAGTCTGTCACCTGCCTTAATGAGTCAAAGAAGTAGTCTGCTTCATTCTGACTGATCACCTGCAGAGGCCAAGCAATGAAGGAAAGGAGGGGTTAGCACATCATATGCTGTGCCACGTACCCAAATACTGCCTGTTCCACATACCCAAGTATCAGGCTGAATTTTCTTTTCCTGTCTACAGTGAGAGGGCAGAATTATAGCAGGAAAGTAGAAAAATAGGAAGAGGAAGGCTCAATTTACTTATATTTCTTATGGAGATCTTTATTGCATCTTCTGTTGCTTTTTGCTTTCCAGGTTGCTTATTGAAGTCAAGCTAGAGATGCCTACCTTATTCCAAGTCTTCTTCTCTTTGTAAAGTGTTGTTACATACTGGGTTTCTCTTTTCAGGAGGGCAGCACACCAGAAACTGCCTGTGCTAGGGCTCAATGCTGCTTTTGCCTTAATGACATTTTCAAAGAGAAGAGACCTCTCAGTGAGACAGCCAGCCCAAGTTCAGCTCAGGGAAGGCAGGCTCCAAAAAAAACAGAGTAATTAACTGGTGCTGGTTGCCCCTGCTTTGCCTAATCCTAGTGAGCACTGTACTTGTGCAGCAAATCTGGGCAAAGTCTGAGTGAAAAAGGACTGAATCCAGCAGTATGCAACCATCCTAGCAGCTGCTGGAAAGCCTATATCTTCTCTGCTTTTAGTGCCACCTGGGTACTGGCAGAATGATAGAAGCTCTGCATCTCCATCAAGCCCCTTCAAGAGACTGACAATAATTGTCAGGTGCTAAAAGTTCAAGTTTAGCTTGTATCCCCTCAGTAAGACAGAAGCAGTAATCACCTGCTCTGGTCCTTGGCTTTGTATGGTTGCTTAGGTAGCCTGGTAAATAAATACATATTACCTGGTAAAAAATACATACTAAGAGAGAAGGGGCAGCCTAGCTACCCTGCCAGAGTCAAGGATTTACCTTGTCTGCAATCTTCACAAAGAGGCTGAAACCTTCCCAGGAGTGCAGCTGCAGTTTGGAAGCAATGTTCTGACACAGAGTCTGGATTTTGGTGTTTGTTCCCACATCAAATGTCTGTGAGATAAAGATAAGAAGACTCTTGTTACACAGAGGAGAGGAAAAAATAAGAATATTGAATGTCTTCACACATGCTTCTGGATGAGCACACCATGGCTGGAATAATGGTCAAGGCTGGGAAAACAAGTAAGTGCTCACCAGTTCTGTTTCGTTGGGGAAGCAAATCTTGTGTGAGATCTTAGTGTTGTTCTGTAAGATGGCCTCAACCTCCACAGGATGAGGTGCCCACTTCCTGCAGCCACTCCTGGAAAATGCCAGCACCAACATAAGAGACATCAGTTTAATCACTGGGGTAATGAACAACAGTATTCCAGCCCAGCAGCAGAAACCCTCCAAAATGCCAGTATTGTTCGATAGGGTGGGCTCCAATGGACCTCCACCCCAGTGCAAATTCAGTGTATTAACAGCAAGAAACAGAAGGTCTTAATAGCATGTGAAAGTCTGTTCTGCTCTGCAAGGAGGTTGCATGAATAAGGCACCTTCGTAGCTAGGACTATTGCCTCTTCTATGGATTCTGCAGCGTTTTTCCTTACTGATGTGTGACTATAATGGCTGTAAGGGGATATACATTTTATTTAATTCCTGCATCAACAAAAAGATATGTATGATATGTATGCAGATACCAAATGACTTTTAGCCCAATTATCAAAAAGGTCTGGAGGGCTTTTGAAAGTATTAAATTTTATATAAGAGCTGGAGTGCAATCACTGACTTAGGAGGTGCTTAAGCTGTACAAACCCAGTTATTTGAAATTATACCTCAGAGCAGAGCTGCCTTTTACAGCAAAGGAACTGGCCCTGAAGTCTCAATCATGCCAAAACCTTGACGAAGTTAAAGTGAGAACAAATGTAGCAAATTACCTCCTGGGGCTGGTAAGTTCCTGTCCTCAGTGGCACAGAGCAGGCTGTTCAGGTATTTTGAACACCATAGCTTATGGGCCTTTCACACTGAGATGGTCTCTCAGGAGGAGGTTAGTCTGGATCCAAGCTTTAATTGTGTGGATTTGAAAACTAATTTTTTTCCATTCAATAAAGGAGCATTTCCATTTGGAGAAGGAAAACTTGACTGTAACCAAGCTGAACAGGATGTGCTTTGTACTGTGCAGGCAGTGTACAAAGTGGGAACCTGCCCTATTCAGTCACCTGTTCCTGAACTGGCATCAGAGGGAGGCCCTGGGAGCTCAAGGAGTTGCAGCAATTTGGCAGCAGAGGCATAGGGCTACCCACCTCTCCTTACTGCCTGAGCTAGGAATTCATTGCCAAGGTGAGATCTGCTCAACATCCATCAGGGTGGTTCCCTGGCCAGGATTCTGGGGATGAAGATTTAAAGTCATTTATGGCAGAAAAGGGCTCAAGGGCTCAGTTGGCTTCCCCTGTATGTATTTTAGGTCAATCCTTTGAGCTGCCTGCTCTGCCCTCTCCAAAGAGACCAGGTTACTTACAGGGAGAAGTTGGGACTAGATGATCATTGAAGATCCCTTCCAATTGAAATAGTTTATTCTGTTCTGTTCTAAGCAGATGCAAGTTTAATCTTAGGAAAAGAACCACTCTTAGAAGACAAGATATGTCTTTGTTCCACTTCCCATCCCCCAGGCTCCAGATCTGGGGCAGTTTAGCAGATAAAGTTCTCCTTCCAAACAGCCCAGTCTGCTTTCCCCTCCCTATTTGCTGTCTCTAAAGAAGCTCTGTACAGCTCAACAGGGCTTAGAGCATGAATAGCACATGATATAGGGAGGCAGGAATTTTTAAGTCTTCTCCATAGAAATAAACAATGAATAGCATTCCTTGCCATGCATTTTTCAGACACTTCAAAAGCAAGTTCAATGTGTGGTGACATTTCCCCAGCAGTGCCAAACCTCATCCACTGCAAGGGGGATATCCACTGTGTTAGTGTTGCCTTAGAGCCTGACCCGTGGGGCTCACAGACCAAACATGTGGCCCAGCCTGAGGGAAAGGGGAAGATGCAGGAGCTGGAGGGAGAAATCACTGAGCAGATTCTTTACTGATGAGGTCTGTGGCAGGCAAGTGGTAAATCACAGCACCATCAAAAGGGAGCCAAGGCTGGAGTCAACCTTGATGCCAAAGCTTTGTTCTCAGAGGGGCAAGCTGGGTCATTCCAGTGCTTGGAGGAATCTAGGGAAACCTTTCCCCTACAGTTCAGTTGATCCTTCCTGAAATCCTGTTAGCCCTTCCCCTCTCTCTGGTTGTGTCATGTCCCTCAGAATGATAACTCATTTGGAAGCTCAGGAAGCACTGTGGTTTGGGGGTCCTTTTGCTTCAGCCTAGGGTAATGCCAAGTGGATGAAGTGCCTTGCTGTGAACAGCCAGGTAAGAGTCAGGGCTTTGTTCATTTGGGGCTTTTCAAAGAATAGGAATTGATTTTACTGATCCTTTCAAAAAAGACATGCTGCCTCACCAAAGAAAAGTAAGGTCAGGATATCATCAGTGACATCATTCCAAGCTGCATGCCCTTTAGGATGTTTGAAATACCCAGCCCTGAGAGTCAAGTGATTATGTGTGGTGATGAACTTTTTTAAATGCTGCTAACTCTGAAAGAAAGAAGTGAAACTGTGACATAGACCTCTCTTCAATGGTTCAAAGTCCATAAAGAAAGTTAAAAATAATGATCACTTTAAAAAACCAAGATGTAAAGAGGAAAAGGAAAACAACAGTCACACTATTTTAGCCTGTGTGTTTTTTGGGACCTGATTATTGATATTTGAACACTTTGAGCTGGTTATATGCCAGATTATTTACCTCATTACTGTCTGAATCCTCCGACGGCACCCTGGGGCCAGTGTTTCTTTCTGACGTGTCTCTATGAACTTCTGGGCGTGTTTGAGCAGTGACTTGCTGGGTGGGAAGAGGCCAGTGCAGAGCCAGAGGAGCTGCCAGCCCTTGGTCTCACTGTACCTGGGAACACAAAGCCAACAGCTCTGCTACAGCCACATAGAATTCTGTGTTTGACCACACACCAGCTACAGGGAAGAGAAATACACTCCCATCGTGGTCCCATTCTGCAGAGAGCTGCAAATGAAGAGAGCCTTCACCCAGGCTCTGGCATTCATTTGCTGTGCAACAACCACAGCCTGCATGTGAAGACAGTGCCAAGTCCTGCATGAGAAATACTGTGAAATTCAAACCTCATGAATAAATATAAATTCCAGTTTAGCAGACATCTTAGCAGCAGTGACCCTGGTGCCATCCTCTTGGAAAGCCACTGTTGATTTGGTGTTCAAGCTCATGTATGTATTCAGATCGTGCTTTCTCAATGGATGTATTCACCTGCCTTCTGCCTTGCTCAGGGCATGAGCACTTTGCACGCACTGGCTTCCCCTTACGTGTACTCCTGTTCTGAAAAATGAACATGTAGCGAGGTAGATGCAGTTCTTAAATGCTCCAGATAAAGCTGGTACTATTTTTCAGGTGGAAATCCAGTTTTTCCAGCCTCTGCATCTGTGAAATCTGCCAGTTGAAGCTCTTCTGGCACCTTGCCCTCACCATTAATAAGGGCTCTGCAGGCTTGAGGTGGTCAGTCATTCTGCCTCAAAGCTAGGAGCAGAACACACTTCAGCTGTGTCCAAGGATTGCTCTGAAATGCTCACTGGTGTGAAGTAGTTTTGGTTGGGAAAGTCAGCATGTCTGACTCTGAAAGGGCATCAGACTTCACTGAATAAAGAGATTCTGGCTTATTTATTCCCACTTACTGTTCTAATTTTGCAGATGAAGACAGACTATTTTAATCCCATTTATACTCTATAGAGTGGTGTTTGTGTCTGTGTGAGAGCAGGACATGGTCCACAACACAGCAGCCTGGGAAGGATGAAAGATTTGTTGCTCTGGCTGTTCTAATGAAAGTATATGCAAATAGCCACCTTTCAAGCATTGTTTTTTCCACATCAGTGATCCCACTCACATTGGTGGAATACATCAGGCACAGCACTGGCACCATGGTTACAGACTATGCATTAAATACTCTGTAAGATTCACTGCTTGCAAGGGAATTTACCATTCAACACTCATACATATGATGAAAGTTCCACTACGTGTAATACTTGTGGAACAGAAGACAGAAAATTTTAAAAAATGAACACAATGTATCCAGAAACAGACAGTTTTGATAATATTATTTTAAGCTACTTTTTGCAATTCAGTTTCCCTGGAAGTAGATCAACTTATCATTTTGTGACTGGGGAAGAAAACACCAGCCCGTTTCAGAGACTTTTACATAAGCAGGTGCCTCTGTAACGAATCTGTTCTGCAAGGCAGTTTTGTAACCTAATTTTATAACAAAACAACTACTTAAAAGTATTTATTCACTGGTGGTAAAAATCCAGTGTGAACTATGTTTTTGTGAGAGGGGAATGCTGCCGTTGGGAAATTTAAATGGAGAGTTGTCAGGGCAGTCACTGAAGAGATGCAAGGACTGTGCAGTGCCATGTTTCCCCTACAGACTGCTTTGGGACTGCTTCAGTGATACCTTGCCTGCCTCACACCACAAGGAGGTGAGCACAGAATGCTGATGGGAGCAAAGCAGCAGCTCAGGGGAGATGGTGCTCTCTGGCCTCTCCCTGCCAGTGAGTGGTCCTGAGCACTCCACAAAGGTAAGCCCCACAGCACTGTCTGGCAAAAGGGGGAAGGGAAGCTGCTACTCCAACATTTATTTATCCTTCCCCCTACCCCCACTGCATCACAAATGCAGCAAGGATTCCTGATGGCCCCTGCACTTGAGGCATGGTTCTGCAGGAGCAGGGTGTTTGCACCCAGGTAAATACCTGTTTCTGTTCTCAGTCAGCTGTTTCATAATCTGACAGTAAATCTCATCCCGCAGGACCTCCTCCTGGATAGCAGGCACAAATATCTGGTCAGTGACTTCCACAGAGGAGTGTGTCTGTTTTGAGGGGTAGTCTCCCATGAATTTCATGATGGGTGAACATGCTGTTAAGGAGAAAAGCAGAAATTTTGGAAGGCAAATGGGAAGTTTCATCTGGATCCTAACATGTTAGTGACTTTGTGGATGTCTAAGTGGCAAATACTGGGAGGAAGGTCTGGAGGAATGGTCCCTTCTGTCCCCTACCCCCTTTCCCTTTGCAGCAGCTGTGATTTGTACTGTGCTAGTAGCTGTGTTCTCTGGCATATGCAGTAAATCTCTCTCACTCCTAAAGCCACATTATTACTTTAGTGAGCCAACAGTGACTGTGGAGTACTGGCAGGAAATAGGAACATTTCCCTGTAGACAAAGGAAACAGATTTGATCCTCTCCTTCTTTATGCAAATGTATCCCCTGTAAGGTGGCTGAGGTATCTCAACAGAGGTAATTTAGTGGATCCAGCTAACTCTTCCTTCCCCTTTAGTGTTCTCAGATCCCAAAGAAAAGAAAGGATATCAATGAAGGCCTGACAGGCCAAATCCCGAAGATCAGAGTCTGTGCATGTTCTCTTCAGCAATGGCTGTTTCAGAGGCTCCTTAGAATGTGCCCACAGTTGACTGTGCCCACGGGATTTCTGGAGAACAGCTTTGCTGATGGATTCCTTCTCAGGAGTCCTGAACAAAGACAAGTGAAAGCAATACAAAATTACTGGATCAGTATTGCTATGAACAAAGAAGGTCATTATCATATGGTCATATCTCTAGACCTGTTCTTTCACAAGACAGTGATCTCAGATCTCCTTTGATTCTGTAGGTCAACAAGAGCAGGGAAATGTAGTTTCCTGTATATCCAGAAGGTAGGAAGCTTGCAAAAAAAGCGGTTTTTAGAAAACGAAGTTTCCCCTTTTTTCTGAAACCTGAGATGTTTTGTATCCTCACTAGCTGGTAAGTGCTGAAGAAAGGGTGAGAAATAAGAATAGGGCCTGCTGGAAGAAGTCAGCCCAGTCAGTCCTCTCCTTTGCACTTCTGCAGACTTAAGATACAATAGCCATGTGCCAGAATTTCTGTATCCAAAGTCACAATTACAGGGAACAAAAAGAAGAAACACACAATAAGTGGGAGATGTCATTACATAATAGGCTTTAAGGATTACTGATCAACAAGAACTTTTCGAGGGTGTACTCTACACAGAGAGCTTCACCTGAAGTGTTCGTAGGAGAACTCCTCCAGGGTGTAAGGCTTCACCTTGATATCCTCTTCATCAGGTTCCTCCATGAAGGAGTTCTGTGAAGCTGTCCTCCTCTGGTCTGGAGACATCATCAACAAACTCTGGAATAACACAGGCACACAGAGATGTCACATGGAGACAGGTCTCTGCACACACTGTCAGGTATTATTTAGCATATATGTGCAGGTATCTATCTGTGTGCTGCCTGAGACCTTCTGTCTCAAAAGCAGCATCTCCAGAGACTCAAGAAAGACCTGGGAACAGCTGACTCAAAGAAGCAATTTACACAGAGGTAACGGTAGTGGATGTTAAAATGTATGTGATTATCCCAAGCACAACATGTTTTACAATGTACCTGCTTCTCTGTACTGTGTTTTGCCACCAGTTTTTCTGCTTTGTATCTGCTAGCACAGGGTCCAATATACTAAACCCTCATAACTGAAGACAATATTAGCAGAGGCATTAATGAGAAACCTTGGCTCCCTCAAAGACCATATTCTCTTTAAGTAACCTGATGCACTCAGAGATTCTCTTGAGGCATTATGTGATTACCACTCAAGAACAGAGTGAATGCAGGAAAATTCAACTGCACACTCATACCCGTTAATTGCTACCAGTTGCAGGCACTGAAATCTCCCATGGTGAATAGACTGGATTTTGGGGTTTTTTTTAAGTCATTGCCTTTGTGCAGCTGCAGTCTTCTCCTTAGAGTCTGAGCTAGGTTTAGTTTTGTTTTCATACAGAAGAGAATTAAATGCTTTGTTTCAATGGGAGCTATAGAACTTGTCTGACTTTGGAGGGACAATTATCTTCCAATTATAAATTCAAGCATCTTAACATTTTTCTCTTCTTCCAGTCTTTTCACATGGAGTGCTTAGCTTTCCTTACCAGCACTTGACTAGAGGGTTTTGTGAGGGAAGGAATGATGTAGATGTCTTCCAAAAATACATTCCCTGTTTTGCCTGTCCTTTCATTCTGGGCACAGATCCAGCCAGAGTCTGGATCCAGCCTTTTGTCTTCGGTGAAGATTAGCAAGTCTCCCTTCTTGAAGGAGAGGATGCCGGGATCTTCTGGAAAACAGAATAAGGGGGTACTGTTCAGGCTTGACAGTCTGAGAAAATGCAAAGGGGTTGCAATGTGAAAGACAAGGAAAATGTATTTTGAAGCCCTGAATTCAGTTAGCAGTAGAAAGTGATTTGTGTAAATATGGCTAATTTTCCAGTAACACTTCACAGAAATTACTTCTGTTTCCTCTGACATCCTGACTTTGATCCACTGAGGGCAATGGCAGAACTCAGTTTGATTCACATGAATGCTGGCTTTGTGTCTAGACTGGCAGCAAAGCATGGAAAGGAACTCAGTAGTTGTAAGTAGCTGAAGTTAATGTTTACATTTTAAACATGTATGTCTGTTTGAGCCACCTCTATTCAACAGAAAATTCCAGTTTACTGCCTCTGTGAAATTCTTCTGCAAAGTATTTCCAGAGAGCCCAAATCCAACTTCCAACAAATTCCAACTATAACCAAACTGAGTTCCTGGACACTATACCATCTAAATAAAATACATCAAGAAGGAGAAGGAGGAAGGAAAGGTTATTTGTGTGCAAAGGTACTGAATCCCCTTGCCTTATGCCCAGCATTACTGTGCTGATGCAATCCCCCAGGAGCAAAGGGACTCTTGATGAGGTTCTCCCTCTCCTCTTTGAGCACCTCCAAATAAGTGCTGTGGATTCTCTCATGATTTCTTCCCCACCCTGGAGAAAAGTTATAAGACTTACCCTGGGATTTTTTCTCATGCATTGCCACAGCAAATTGTGATCTTTTCTTCAGTCCTTCCAGGAACATCACCACCAGTTCAGCAATGACAACACTGTTTACAGATGTCAGAACAAACTCCTCGGCACGAAGCGTAATGAGAGTGCAGCTCTGTCCGAATGACTTCACTGCCCTATTCATTATTGAACAATTTGTTACCAGAGCATCTGAAAAACTTACAGACCCATCTGTAAACACAGCCAAGGTACTCACACTCCTTGCAGATAACTCCCTTACAGTGAATTTTGGTAGTTCCTAATTTGCCTTCCCGTGAGCTGGTAGGTGTGAAGGACTGAAGTGGTTCAACTTTGCTCTGGACGCCACCATGTTTTGTACAAAAGTGCTTTCATACAGACAAAAGAACACCCTTCTTTTGGAGTAACTTGACAACTAATTAAATCTCTGGCAGTCCTCACAGGGGCTTTTTTGTCTTTGTGTTTGTAAGACTCTTTTCTCCAAGTGACCTGATGCAAGGATGTGTGCCATGAGCAAGCAGTAGTTAACACCTTTTCTTAGTGATCCTCTTCTGGTCCATGACACCCGAGAAATACGTGAACTCCCAGCATTCACAACAGACAGAGGTTTAATTGTGTCAAGTTAATTGGGCCATTCTTGTCTCCATGCCTGCCTGGGCTTCCTTACACCTTTCTGACTGAATAGGATCACTTTGCACCAGCTGGAAGGATCCAGTCCTTTCAGTATTTCCTTTGCAGGCTGCTCAGAAGTTTTCCCTTTCTGTCTCCCAGACTTAGGCTAAACCACCTTTCCAGACACAGATCAAATCACCTAAGGAGGTGGCAGAAAGGTACACCCTTTTTGAGTATGGAAGAGATGCCATCTACATTACATCTTATATTTCTGGAGCCCTCACCTGTTGGTGTGGATGCCAGTTATCTCTGGGAAGGTCAGCTCAAGAAGCCGCTTTTCTGACTCATCCAAGAAGCAGATGCCTTTCCAGTTTATAGCAATGATGAAGTGGTTCTTAGGCAAGCTGGGTCCTGAAAATACAGAAAAACATCCTTATCAATTCTATACAAGTCTTCTCCCATTGGTCTTACATCTGTCTTCTACTCCCAGGCTCCAGGTATTACCTGAAAACTTAGTGACTTCAAAGAATCTGGAAAAAAGTAAAGGCCACTGAAAACGAGCAAAATCTACAAGCTGCTCCTTCACAGTCTGAGAGGAGAGATGGTCCTGTGTGTATGGGGCCTGCAGGAAAAAAACACACCCAAGGTTTTCTCAGTAAAATCTGGTTTGCATGATCCACAGACAGTAAAGAACAAGCCAGATCCCAGAGATCCCAACAATCCTCTGCTGTTACTGGTATCAAGAGAACTTGGAGAAAGTAAATCAGGAACAGTCTCCAGGGACCCACATGCAGCTAACAGTACCCACAGGCATTTGGATTCCAAATTTCCCTTAAATCCCCACTGACCTATTCAAAGTCTAACACACACCTTGGATGCCATGGAAATAATTCAGGTAATCCATTTCCAGATCAAAACCAATACTTCATCCCATGCCCAGCCTGACTTGGTCATCAGATGGAAAACAGAGCCTTAAAAGCTACTCTACTCAGAGATTTAAATGTACTTTTTCATTCATCCCCCTTGCTCTTCATATGGAAGTGTGAGTGAAAAGGTTTTCTGCTCCCCCAGACCTAATGAGCTATTTGGGATCTACAAATTGAACTGATTTCCTTCTTCCCCTACAGACTATTCATAAATGAAAATGGTGAAAGAAGCAGAAGCTGGTGCTCAGAGTGGTTACCCAGCAGTGCCTGACAAACCTCTTACCTTGGCATGTGCATAGGTTACAAGGCTCACCCACTTTTCCAGGGGCTTGGACTTCAGCTGTTTTATTGGGATACAGTCATGGAGCACCTTCTGCACAAGTTCATTGTGGATGGTATCTCCAAATTGGATATAACAATATTTTGCACCTATCTCCACCAAATCTTCCTCCTGAAACAATTAATCCATTAAAAGAGGCCTAGAAGGATATCACAAGGGCTAAATAGCCTCTTTCAACCTTTGAACCATTTAGGAAAGGGGTTTTCTTAATTTTTGTCTGGATAACTCCTAACAGTCACCCAGTATAAGGAGGGATGGACATCACACAGTCATAACATCAGAGAGATTATTAGCAAAAATATTTTAAAGTACAACCCAGTTTGCCCCTTGGATATGCCTCCAAGCTCCCACATGAACTGGAAGTTGCAGGGAAGGAGAAGGTATTAATTGGAACTGGCAGTGTGACAGCTGGCACAGTCACCTGGACAGGGATTGTTCGTTAAGAAGGGAAGGGTTGTTCACATCCACTACAAACTCAGTTCATATTCCTGCTTTTAAGGTGGGAAGCATTAATACAGTTGTGTCTCTTTAGGAGGATGAATCAGGAGACTCACCTTCTCACAGCGGTACTCTCCAAACCGGACGCCCCGGATGACTTGGTGGTAGATGAGGTCAGTGCTGACAGGATCCTCGCGGGAGTTGTGCCAGGGGGTGAAGATCTCCTTGCGGAAGTAGAGGCGCCAGGGCGCGTGGCGTTCGTGTGTGCCCCGCTCCTTCACCAGCTGCTCGCACTGAGAGATGGCGTCCAGGACATGGTCCCGGCCCCCGCCCAGCGACCAGACCTACCACAAAGGGACACCGCATTTACTGGCATGCCTGCTCTGGGTCTGCCCAAAGGACAGTAAACACAAAGCTCCTGGTCTCCTGACTGCAAGAAAAACTCCAAAAAGTTAAGCAGATGAGTATGCAAGTTGTACGTGGTAAGTGGATGTATTTTTACTAGTCAGCTATGTGGCAAAGGAAACCTTAAAGGCCAGCAGAAAGAACTGCTGAGTGATGAGCCAACAGAAAGGCAGAATAGGATTATCAGGCCTTGAGGTCCAGCTGGGATTCAGAACTGATTTGGTTTCAGTGCAGGCCTGGATTGAGGGTGTTCCAGAATTCAGGAGTCCTCAGTGAGGCTGGGTGGGCAACAGCAACTCCACAGAAAGAGAAGGGAGCTTTCATTTTATTTTTCTACACTTTACCTTATCAAACACGGCAATGTAGAGTGAAAACCCAAAGACATCCTTCAGTTTGATTTTATCTGCTATGAACTGACAGATCTCTTTGGCAGTGGAAGCAGAGTCTGCAGGGACAGTGATGCTTTGGCCATTCATCAGGGTGACATTAAACATAATGGGTTTCTTCTGCTTTGTTGCCTGTAAGTCAGAGTTAAATGAGAGGAAAAAATTATGGCAAACCTTACTTTCTTCTGAAGAATGAAGAAGGCTTTTAGATCTAAGAGCTTCACACCCTGTACAACCTGGTCAGCAATCTTCAAGTGAATCACCAACACCCACTCAGTTTCTCCAAAGCATGGTGAGTCATAAATATAAGTCACATCCCTGGAGCAGCACTGGACTCAAGTTTTCTCCTCCTCACAGCTCAGGAGAGCTGATAATCGCATACCAGTGCTGACTGATAGACTTTTCATGAGCCACATTTGTCCTGATGACTTTTGGGACCAGCCTTACGTGCATCAGTGGAGAGATGGCCTGCAGCAAGTACATTGCCCTGGAAGATGTGTGATAAACAGTAGGGTCCCTGAGATTTAGGGAGGAATTGAACTGAGGTCTTTACTTGGAAAGGGCGGGGATGTGATTTTTAATTACTAGGGCAATGTTTAATTACTAGAGTGACATTTATAGGAAGTGGAGGACAATATAGCACCATCATACTTCCTTCTTCCTTTCATTTTAAATGCATAAGCTTTGCTCAGTTCTTTCCAAAAGTCATAGTAAGAGCTTTCCTCAGGAGGTTGTTTCTGGCCTGTTGTTCCTGAGTGGAAGGAGGTACCTCCCTGCAAATCATCTGCTGCTGCTTACATACTCTTCTGCATTTAGGGTAACTGAATAGCCAGAAGAGGCATATCCAAGAAACTGCCCAGACCAAGGTGGCTGGTCTGGTCTTCAATCCCCTTGTGCAGTTGATTTCCATTATTTGATTTAGGAACGTCTGGTTCTTTATTACAGGTTAGTGAACGTAGTATAACTACAAAGTAAGTAGTATACTTACAAAAACCAGTACAAAATGTCCCAGATCAATATAATTAAGCCAAAAGGGAGTTGCTACCTGAAGTTCCAGCCAGCTGGGAGGCTCAGTCCTGGCCCCATTGCTGTAGGTGCGTCTCAGACGCTCAGCACAGTATGGAGCGTAGCCCGTGGGCCCGTGGTGGATGAAATTCAACAGGTACTACAGGCACAGAGCAGGAGAAGGAGTTAGGAGACATTCATCCTCAGAAAACATTAAAAAATTTCTGCAGCTGATACACTGGATTAGAGTGATCCATTAGCTTTCAGTTCACCATTAAAGATTAGGGTTGGAATTAATGTGTTCAAAAAGGAGGCTTGAGACACTTTGTTTTCACTCTTTCTTCAGAACCTTCAGTCCAAAGGGAGAGATTATTTGTGTCAGTCTATCCACCATGTTTAACTACATGAGTAGTGGAGACTTTATTCTTATGGTTAGGTTAAAGCAAGAGTTAGTGTTTTCAACCTAAGAGCCTGGAGTCTTATGAAATGCTGTATGAATGGAAGAGTTGGGAAGAGGGCTATTGGCATATGATATCAATTATTGGTCTAATGATATCCATACTTTTGGTTTTACCAAGTTCTCTGGCAATATCAGCTGAAGTCTGTGATTAAGATGGGACATTTGAAGAGATGAATGGGATAAACTGAGCTTTTGGAGTCTGTATGGCTCTTGGATGACACAGACTTGTATTTACATATCTGTATTTAGTGCAAGCATGGGTCATTCACCTGGTTATTTTAATGATTAAAAATATTCCTAGAGGTAGGGTATGGTCATGTCTTTCATGAATTCTGCATGGTTCCAAGTCTTTGGATGAAGAATGGTGTCAAAATATGCCTATGGCTTGTGACTGGTTTGTTCCAAGTTGTGTCCATTTAGCAGCATTTATGATTAGATTGATAATTTGAACTAGTGTGTTAAAGCGAGGAGGAAGTTTCATGCACATCCATGGATCCTGTTTGCCTCTCAGATCTAGGAGAAAGCCTGATGTCAAGTTGGAGTCACAGGCTGAGTTTTTATCCTGTGGTGAAGTGGATTTATCATCCATTTAAACTTGGAAATTAATAAATAATTAAAAAGTCCAAATATCTATTGCACTTTTTAGGGGTTAGAGATATAGGGTAAGGACTGATAAAACTTGGGGATGTGATTTTATACTGGCCTCCTGAATATATTTAATCACTAGGGTTGTAACTGGAAACATCTTTTGGTCATCTTTGGCCGGAAAGGCAGAACTGGAGAGGTTAAAATTTGCCAGATCCCTTGCAGATTATAGATCTAAAATGAAAGTTGTGATGAACAACAGAATCCAGACTGTATGATGTGTAATGAAAAAAAATTAAATGTGAATGCTGCAATAATTTATTTAAATTCCCAGATAAGCATATGAGATGAGAAAGTTTCTGCTGAAACCACAGCACCAGCTGCTCTGGAAGCCAAACATTTTATGTGGCTGTCAGCATCAAAGCATCAAAATACACAAGACACCAGCTCAACTGGGGCATGTGAGCTGCTGTAGGAAAGGTTAGCAGTGTACCTTCACAAATGTGTCTGAAGGAGGAAAGCAGCCAAGGCAAAGTGACAGAAGGATCCAGCCACGAGCATAGCTGCTCCTGTTGCTGTTTTCTGTGAGTTGTTTGCAAATCTGGCAATAAATCTCATCTCTGTAACGAAACACGTGAGAGCAACAGATAATTCACAGTCTGAACTGTCTTTGGCTATGTTTCAACTGCAAGCTTGGCAGGATTGCAGCATGATGAGGTAGATCTGAGCTAGGTTCAATCACAATAGCTAGGATACCACCCTTAATACACCACAGGAAGTTTGTTATGGAAAAGGCTCCAGGCATGCTTCGGAGCTTTTGCCACCCCTTCTTACTCAAGTGCAATTCCCATACTGAATTAACTTCTGTGAGAAGCAGGGGGCTGTGCAGGAAAAACAACTGCTGGGTCATCCAGCTGTGAAATGGCATTGCTGTTCAAGAGTCTAGATGTGTAACTTGCTCTGAGCTCTCTACAGCATGTGGGTTGTAGCTCATGGCTCTTGTCTGTCTGCTTGTAGGTGGATTTAGGGATAAGGATGGGGCACACCCTGCTTATTTTTATATCTATATATTGACATATTTATATATTTTATTTATATATAAACTTGGAGTGAAACTTGTATAGAAATGGAGAAAGGAGTGCTTCAGAGTAAGCTTCTGAAAATGCAAGTTACCTGGAGCAAGGACCTAAGGGAAATAGATGCAAAAATCTGCATACAAATAAGACTGTTATTAGAAAATCATCTTAATTTTTTCTAGACTCTTGGAACACACATTTGTCAAATCTGATGTGAGAGGACATAAGTTGGATGAGTTCTCTGTTCCCTCATAGGACATTTGATGAAACACAAACTGAGGGTATAGGTACTTAGCCTGTGGTTATTATGATATATGGATTTAATGCAATTTTGCCAGCTGAGAATCTGCTTTAGTGAGTGTCTTGACTGAAACAAAGTGACTGTGGAGAGAGGAATGCAGCCCATGACTGAGGTCAAGGCACGTCCTGTGTCTGTGGGCTTTGTTACAGAAAAGTGCTTAGGATAAAACAAAGGAGAGGATTCATGAGGTCAGGTCAGAATCAACAAGCTTCTGCCATATCCTCACACCATGCTTGGCCTAAGGTCCAGCCTCACACTGCTTGTGGTCAGGATTTCTCCTTAGTGTCTAATACACTCAGCAATCCAGACCTTTGACCATCTCCAATGTGGGGACATTGCTTGAGTGCTCAAAAAGAGGCTATTGGGAAACCTTTCATCCACCTAGTATACATTAACTCCATATTTCTTACTCCTCTGAGTGACTCTTCTCCCTCATTCTAGGGCAGTGCTCTACCTTCAAGTGTTATTGAGTCACAGCCCTGAGCTCTGCCCCTTTCCATACCTGTGGGGTATTCAGAAAGCCATACATGGAGGCAGCTGGCCTAAACTGCAACGTGGAAATACCAGAAAAGGCAGTAAGGGAGTTATTCTCCAGGACTGTGGAAAAAGGATGCTGGATTTCCTTGATGCAATGGGCACCTGCCCCTAGGAAGGGGGTACAAATTTCCTACCTGATGGCAGGACGCAGAATTGCATTGCCAATAATGAAGTGTACTTTTTCTAGGTTGGACATAGGTCTCTGAGAGATTGAGATGTCCTCTTGGAAAGCCTCTTCTCCACTTCGTAGCTGCTCTGTCACCTGAAAGAAACAGAGTAGAACCCCAGAGTGCTCTAGAAATCTCCCCTCTTAGCAGGCAACTCTCCCAAAAATGAGAGACATTCCTTCTCTGTCTTACTGGCTGAAACTCTTCCTGCTCAGTGCAGGAGAACCAGGCCATATTACCCCCTTCTCTCTAAAGGTAACTCATTAAATGTGCTCTTACAGCACTATCTCTGGCTAGGAGAACTTTCTTGCACTGTCCTGTACAGCCCTAAGCACATGGTTCTCAGTCTGCTCAGGCCTCTGGGCAAGCTGTTCTGTAATGCCAACAATTCTCAGTAATAAATTTCTCCTTGTGTTCTCTGCCAGAGAACAGATGACATCAGTGCACATGGGGATCGTTTTCAAAGAACACTGCACCAGGTATCCCACAAAAGGCTGCCCTGGCTTGACAGGGAAACAAGTTCTAAGCTGGGAGGTTGCTCACATAACATCTATCAGAAGGTGGAGACAGGGTTTCAGGCAAGAAGAAGAGGAAGCAATTTATTTCTGTCTCTTACCTTCCCTGTCAGCTTGGATGACCGTTTCAGTTTCAGGCTTGAAATCCCCTTAGAAAGCTTGTTATCCCTTCTGCCTTCTCTCTGCAATACACATTACCATTATAGGAAATCAGTTTAATGTGCAGCAAGAATGATTCATTAAGGATAGAAAGATGCTTAAGTGAAGATGTTTTTATTTTTTCCTCTCCTGCCATAAAGACCTGAGTGTACTGTGCCCTTTTGCACTTGTGGCATTTCAAGTACAGTAGCATGAAAGAGTTCCTTCGCTTTTCTCACTCTTGGTAGAACAGCACAGAAACCAAGGAAAGCAAATGAAAACACAAATATAGCTTGCTTGTCTCACCATATTTGGGCTGTCGTTCCTCAACTGGACCTGGTTTTTCCTGCCAAGTGTGTCATATATCTGTGTCATCACGGAGCTGCTCTTGGTGGTGGCACTCTTGGCAAACATTGCTGGCTCTGGCAGGTCCCCCATGAACCTCAGGATGATCACCCACACAGCTAGAGAAGCCTATAGTAGCAGAAAGCCCAGTCAGACAGTGCCAACAGGACCAATGGCTCCATGCCATTTCTGCCTGTTTAGATAAATAGCATTTTCTTCCTTTACCCAGTCTAAATTGTTAGAATTCCCATTTCCTCTGGATACCTACACAAAGAGTTTAGTTTCATACCAAACAACAGGACAGCAACACACATCACTTTCCTGCTAAAGGAAAAGGGTACAGCTCTGGTGGAAAGGTCAGATTTGCTCTGTGATTGCTGAGCCCTCACCATTCCCTTTACTGGCACCTCGGAGGTGTGCTGTGGCTGGAGGGAGGTGGAGAAGCCTTGGCTGAACTGTACTCTGCATTTGCTGACCTGGACAGATAAGCAGTGAAGTCTGCCAGCACCCTTCATGCCCAGAACTAGAAAGCCAAGTAATAGTAAAGTTCTTGGTGCATGGGGTCCTCCATTCTACCAGGCTGCTTAGAATCAAGGAAAACACCCTCCTCAATCCCCCTCTGGTTCAGTGGGATATTGGAGGCCTGGTCCTCCTCCTTCTGTCCTGTCTCACAGACCAGCAACCCCAACAAGAGCAGAGACATAGAGAAGCTCTCATACTTCTTCTCTGCAGTCCATTTTTGTCCTCAGAGGATGTCTGGAGAAGCCAAAACACACCCCTGAGTTCCCTCTTTGGGCAAGAACAAAGGTGACCAGAGATCCTGCATTGGGCAGATGTTTGTGTGAAGTGCCTGCCAGCAAATTGCCAAAAAATGCTGATGGGAACTGCTGCTTTCAATACCACAGCTCAGGACTATCTCCTTGGCTCTGGAGTCCCTGGTTCCCAGGGCTGTGCCAGAGCCAGGACCCAAGGATGATGTCACCTGTAAAGCCAGGGCTGTGGAGAGAGCAGGTTCAGCATAAAGAACAAGGAGCAAGATACCAGGACGTTGTCCTTGTCATCATGGTAGAGCAGTGGGTGCCGCAGCTGTCTCCGGATATGTGTGTGTGTGGAAGACCCCTGGAAATAAGTAGCTGCAAACTTGGGGAAGGTGTACTCTTCCAAACCATGTGCTTCCTCTTCTAGCTCCACACTCATAGGAACCATGTCCAGGTCCACTTCCTCCAGCTTGTTAGGCTTTGTTTCCAAGTCCTGTGCAGAACATGAAGAAGAAGCATATTTTCTTTTACTGAACTCTGATATGCTTATATTTAGTTTTGCTTTTTTTTTTTTCCCCTTGGGCATAGGTCTTCCAGAATTTGCCTTTCCAACTAACCCCAAAGCCGTTTACAGTTGCTACCAACAGGTCATTTGGACTCAGAGCTTGTCCTTCTGAGATGCATCCATTCCATATGGTCTTCCTGTCTTGGTCCTCAGCAAGAATATTGCTGGTGGAAAATCTAGGTGTTATTGTTCACCAGTATAGGATAAGTATCCTGCACTTATCCATACCATTCTATTCTGCTCACCTCTTCCTACAAAATTCCAACCTCTACAGCTATCAGGACAAGTATTTCACAGATTTTGCTTTCAAAAATGTGGTATAGCTTGGATCACGAACTTTCAGCTTGTTTCAGGCAGAAAATCATTGAGAGCACTGTCAGCAGAGCATGAGGTTGGTGCCAAAATGCAGAGGGTGGTACTCTTTGGCTGGGCCAAAGAAACAAATGCAAAGTTTGAAGCTATATAGTCCCTAAACTGCATGTGACCAAAAACTTCTGGGAACTCACCTCTGCAAGAGATGTCTTAGTGACTGGATGACTAATTTGGGGGATTCTTTCACTGTACAGAAGTTCATTAAGAATTGACCACTGATGGAATTCGAACAGTCAGTGGGCTTACACAAGAGATAAGCATGACCCATTACTAGTCTGCAGCTCTGTACCTCAAAACCCAGAGGAGCCTGTCCTTCTTGGCCTCCAATCATGGAAGGTAAAAACCCAAAAATTTTGTCCACCATTTCTTGGTCACTGATAACATCATGGTTTGTTGGTTTATTGGCAAGCACGTTCCTCCCTTGTCTTGCTTCTGCTTCCTCTCTCTCCTGAGTCGGCAGGTGTTCCTTTAAACACAGAAATGGGCATGACTTGAACATGAACATCATTCTGCTAGAGTGAAGGGGTATGAAGATGAAATATTTTTACAAAGGTGTGTGACTGTGAGGTCCAGCTCTGCCAGTGCAGTGTTGAAACAGGAAGTCAAATGTTGCTTGTGTCAAGCAGTCAC
Organism: Peucedramus taeniatus; assembly: GCA_013400575.1. Taxonomy (NCBI): domain Eukaryota; kingdom Metazoa; phylum Chordata; class Aves; order Passeriformes; family Fringillidae; genus Peucedramus; species Peucedramus taeniatus. Next base: position 62,631 of record WBNO01030437.1, read on the forward strand.
AAAGACCTAGCACATCAGCAGCAGGGCCCTGCTCTTACAGCTGTCTTTATGGACTGTTGGCCTATTGATAATGATGTGCAATTATACAAGAATTTAATCAACTAGAGATAATACAGGAAAACCACAGAATTTCTAACAGCAGAAAACCCCACAATATTTAAAATATTTAATTTTTTTTTAAATTTTAATAATTAATAGCGTTGGGCATATTTGACTAAAGTGCCACCTTACACTGCAATCAGAAATGTATATGTGTGTGCCTTGTTATATTTTCAAAGCATCACTACAAATAGGGTTACAACTATGTCTTATCTTTCTTTAAATATAGCAATGCTCAGAGGTTTGAGCAAGTCCGCAGGTGTGAGCTGGGTAATGCTGGCCACCAGCATACCTACCTTTTGTAATCTCATAGCTTCTTCCCTTCCTTTCAGTGGTCCCAAGACTTTCTCTTCTTTGAAGTGGATATAACTGGCTTCCATCTTGTTCTGTGGACAACAGGACTATTCTGTAACTGTACAACTGCTAAGCCAACTCCCTTCTGCCTTTAACAAACTGTCCACACCAGGACTTTGTCCCAACAGAGGCTTAGTTCAAGATTTGACATTTTAGGGAACAGGCCGCAGGCAGAAATTTGCAAACTGGCTTAGTCCTGTTTGTACAGCATTAGTACAGAAAGGAAATCAGGGAGAGGCCTCTCATGTGCTATGGACTGCCAAGGGTAGCACCTACCAAGACACACTGCATTGGGATTCCCTTCTGAATGGATCCCTGAGTGCCATTATCAGATGCTGCTGTAGAAATTGATCTCCCTTTGCAGGACTGGCTGATAACAATCATGTAAAGCAAATGTAAACAAAATCAGTCTGCTTAAAACTCTGCTTTTGTACTTGGCAAGAGTTCAAAATAAAATACCCCAAAATGAATATGCACACCCAATACTATGTTAAGGCAACACTTGCTGGTGCTAAAATCTCTATTGGAATTTCATAGAAACAATGTGTTCACAAGGTATGTGTGAGCATTACCTCCCTCTTGATCCTCCGGTAGGTTTGGCGAGCGAGCATGCCCCTTGCATATGCCTGTATGACACAGGCAGCTTTCTTCTGCTCTGCCAGCCTCTGGCGCACCAGGAAGCCGCGGCTGAGGGCCTGGAACCTGACGATCCGCGCGCGGGTGGCCTCGTACTGCTGAGCCAGCTGCCGGCTGCGGTACAGCGCCTGCAGGCGCCCGAAGCCCAGCACCACCTGGGGGGTGCACAAAGAAATCATTACTGTTCCAAACCACCAAGATGGGTTGGGATGTACGTTGGGATGAGTAGAAGATAACAAAATTCGGTAACTGGATGAAGACACTGGAAGTGGCTAATGTAATATTACCCATTATGCTTTGTTTTCTAGCAGTAATCGGCCTTTAAAACTGCTATATAGAGTTATTTGGGGAACTGTTCTAGGGAGTGGCTCCAGAAAGTGACAATGGTAGCCTGGGATTACGACAAGAGAAGGAACAGAGCAGAAATTAAGCCAAGTGAATGGAAACAAATCAGACAGGAATTGTATCTCTGATGCAGAATATAGAATGTTTCTGACTGAAACTGGCAGTTTCTCCTTCTTCCCATCTCAAATTGGATGTATGGGATATAATACTAGTAGTAGTAGTAATAGTAATAATAATAATTAATAATAATAGTAATAATAATAATAATAATACTAAGCCCTGCCACACAAATACATAATCTGTGAGTGCCCTCAGTTTTCCTCACCCAGAAAATGCACCATCTATAGAAGATCAGCCAATATTTTTCACCCAGAATCACACAAAATCATCAAGGTTGGAAGAGACCTTCACAATTACCTAGTCCAATTGTCAACCCAGCACCATCATAACTAACCCTAAACCATAGCCACAGGTGCCACATTCAGATGCCTCTTCTTCAAAATGTCCCAAGATGGTGACTCCACCACCATCCTGGGCAACTTATTCCAGTGCCTGACAACTCCTTCAGTGAAATTTTTTTCCTAATATCTAATCTGAATCTGAACTTCCCCTGACAAAATTTTCAATAATGTGTAGATTGATATAATGACTTTTCTGGTAATTTTGTACAAATTCCCAGTTTTCCTGCAGCAGTTGTGGAAGACACTTTGCTCATAGCATGGTGATGATGCACAAAGGCTAGGCTTGTGTTTCTGGCCATAAGTGTGGGACCACGTATATGTCAGATCTCTGGAACCAGACCTGCTGAGGTGAGTTGGGTTCCTATTTCACCAAAAAGTGGAAATGTCACAGGTTCAGCAAGCCCTGAGAGGTCCCAGAGCCCTGCTTGGACTTTACACCCTCCTTTATACCCTGCCATCTTGTCTATTCTCCCTTCAGTTGAGAATATCTTAATTCCTAATACTCCACTCAGTCTGGCAGGGCACAGTATATGAACACACACACACACAAATATATATTCATTGGTACACCTCCATCTTACCGTTCTGAACTCCTTCCGGCAGCAGTAGCCTCTCCAGGCTGACTGAATGGCTACAGCAGACCTCCTCTGTTTCAGGAACTGCTTCCTAAGCAAACACACATGGGAGGTGACAAACAATAGGTTATCTCTGTTGCTTCTTATGATAATAGTAGAGAATAAGGTGGCTTTTTATTTCGTTTTTATGGGATGTCCACAGTCTGATGTCAGCCTTGTTTGCTGCAAAAATACTCATAGCAACTGCAGACCAAATTAATTGCTGTGGTCAGAGAGCTCTGTAAGAACTGAAAACCCCCACATAAAGACTGGATGAATTAACTTCCCCATCTAGTAACCTGTTTCTCCCCAGTGTTTTGCTGCCAGGACAAGGAGCCCATCTGAGCAAGATGAACCTCACATGGTACAAACTGTCACACTGCAGCTGAAAAAGGGCAGCACTTAGCTCTGAGGGGTTAAAAGTAAAAGCAAGGTGAGGCTTTTGGTTTGGATACTCTGTTGGATAGCAGGCAGAGTCTGAAAAACAAAGAGGGAAGTTTTGGGGCATTTGTGTCCTATTTTTTAGTTCCTTCCTCACTATGGTCAAGAGTATTTCTAAACCAAACCAAGACTCAGTCCTGTATCATGGTTCTGATTGAGGGGATACAAGATCCATGAGTACAAATCATGATGTAAAGCATTTAATGAGGACAAACATTTATTTGACAGCGACTAAATTTCACTTCTGAAGACATTTCAAACTAAACAAAGCACAGTGCAAGAATTAGGCATCTTTGGCAAAGAGAAAGACTAGTTAGTTTATATCTGATCCTTATCAACGTCTTGTATCCAAGAAGCATCCTAAATAAGAGAATTCTTGTAGCTCTGAGAAGGACACACTCCACGGGGATTTCCTGCTTTCCAGATGTTTGCTGTTTACTAAAAATATTAAGAGTCCTCCTTTCAAACCTTCCTTTTCATACATGCCCCAGCTGTGCATTTTGAAAAAATCACGAAAATAACAAAACTGAGCCAAAACAAATCTTTGCCCAACATCTGCAAAGATACACTGCGCATTATTACATTGTGAGCATGAAATTTAGGGCTGGTGGAAGGTATAGCCTGAGACATTTCATACTCAAAAAGGCTGCACAGAGTGTGTTAAGGTGCACTACAAAGATTAGCTACTTCAAAATAAAGCAAATTCCCTTCTGTAAGATCACTGACCTGTCCTTCAATCCTCTCATCACCTTCTGGATAAGAAGAACCTTATCTGTGAGTATATTTTGGCGTTGCAGCTCCAATACAGTGTCATGATGATCCTGTTAAAAGAAAGTGTGGATATGCCAGCTTAGCAGACACACCTACAGCCTCTGGAAATGGGACATATGATCTGAAAGAGACCCAAAATCAGCATGATGTAGCATAATGTGATTAAAATGCATTTATGGGACTGCAATAGGAAGAGTGCAGATCACCTGACCAGACTTGGTCTAGCTATAGCCATAAACGAGCAAGAATCTGCCTGCAGCAAGACTGTTTTCAGCTGGGGGTATGCTACAGGCAAGGTGGTGCTCTGCAACAGTGCACTCGTATCCTGTTCTTTTTTATGCTCCAACACATTGCACTGTGCTATTTCAGCTGCAGCCCTGTAGCACAGGAACAGGATCAGCCTCTCCTACACCAAACCCTCTCCATTGAATTATCTGGTTTTCAAAAACAAAGATCCACCCTCAGATTAAAGAGAGAGTTTGTAAGACAACCCAGTCCTCCTTGGTCGCCACTCTTGCGCAGGTAGGCCAAGCTGTACTGTGAAGCATCCAGTTTTTCATGAGAAAAGACAATAAACTGTCCTTTTTACTTACTTTAAGAAAAATCTTGGTCCTTCCAACTTGCCAGCTTTCATCCTTGCCCAGCACTGCTTCGGAGATGCTGATGCAGCTCTGTCGAATATCATTCTTCAGCTGATGTGCAAAAGCATCATGCTGTTAGGGCTTGGCTGTGAAACACAGCAAGTACTATGCAAGGATCTACTGCCCTGCATTCCAAAGGGTGAAGAACAGAAGCAGATGAGGTCTTGCAGACCTCTGGGCTGACGGTATAATGAATGAAAGTGGTTCAGCTCAAATGGTCAGGAAGAGGAGGAATGTGATTGCATGACTAAACGTTCCAGGGTCAAGGTGTGAGGAGGACATCAGAGACCTGAGAAATGTGTGATCACAGAAAAAAAACCATCTGAGGGCAATGGGAATGGAGATGGTACCCTGCCTGGAATGTCTGTGAGGAGCAGGCCAAGGACAGCTGGACCTCAAAGCAACTCTGTGTTTTCAGCTAAGGTCGAAGGGAGTAGTTAACTATTTAGCTATAATTACTGTGATAACAGTTCCTGTGATGACTTCTCCTGTGCTGACAGCTCTCTCAACTCTGCCAGCAGTAATTCAAGAACTTTCTACTGTGGGAAAGACTAAAGCCTCATAAGGAGAAGTTAAATTAGCCTTAAATCACATTTTTCTTACATACCTTTTGTCGAAGAGACCATGGCAGAAGAACTCTGTATCTCTCAAAGAACTCCTCAAAGCTGTAGCGAACTGGGTACCCAGCTTTCCTGATCTGAATGGTCTCCATCATCCCTGAGTATCGCAGCTGTTTGATGCACAGCTCCCGATCAAACAACTGAAAGGGAAAGCAGACACAGAGGAGACTTAGCACTGAAAAATGGTACACGTGCAGTATCCCTCAGTACCTGTCTATTAACCTCCAGCCTCAGAGGGCCTGCAAAATGGCCTGCTGTGCTTTTAAAAATTGTATTTTTCTTCAGTGCACTAAATTAATTCATTACAAGCATAAACAAGTCACCCCAAAGGGTCTTCAATTTTGTGTACGTCAGCAGTAGAAACAGTCTGTTAACTTCAATCTACCAAAAACTACCATTTTTTATTCTAGAACTGCAATTTCAGATGAACAGTGAATTGGTCTTCTAATTTTATAGGTGAATAGATGCATTAGCAACTTAGGCCTTTGGGCATACCATGCAAAGCAGAGCAGGCATGCTGCTCTTTTATTATTATTGTTTAATCTTATCTGAGTTTAAAAATTGGCTCACTAAGCCACATGCAGTGCTTCAAACATTTTTAAATCACTTGACCAACACCATTCAAGGTTTTAGAGTAAAACCAGGTCAAAATCCCCCAAGTCCCAGCCACACGTCCTAATGACAAAAGGACTACTCCTGGTATGTCAGATTAAGCCAAATCACCCCTCTCACAAACTCCCACAGCTCTCCTATTCTCTCTCAGGCTATTTCATTGTATGATCATTGTTGATCCTAATGTTTTTGGTTTGTTCCTGGGTTGAGGGGCTACAGACTTTCCAGTTTTGTCTTTACTGAAAAGGCATCTATAACTGTACTCAGGAATGCACCTGTGTGCTTCTTTGCAATCCATTACTCTACAGTGCTTTTTTGAGATGCTTTTGTAAATTAATAATGGTATATCCTCCTACTATGTTTATTGCAGGAATACCCTGTACTCCAGCTCTTCTTGGATGCAGCCAAGTACAACTAAAAAATGTTACACAGAAACTGAGAGCCTTTCCTCATTACAAATTTTACCAAAGGTAAGACTTTGTGTTGTTAGGACATTACCAGTGGTTTCTTGTAGTCATTTGGCTTGATGCAGCGGATGAAGTATGGCTGGCACTGCTCAAGGATTTTCATTAGTTTTTCCAGGGATTGCTTGAACTGTCCTCCCAGTGTCGAGAGCCTCTTGGTGGTATCCAAGCCCTGGGAAGAGAAAGCACATGCTGACTGCAACATCATTCACTCTCTGAGGCCAATTAATAAACTTTTGTATTTTTGTACAATGTAACAGTATCACACAACCACCAGAAAAAAAATTATTTGCCTATATGGGAGCTACATTGGCCATCTGCCCCTAATTAATTTGCATTTATTCTTGTAAAGAAACCCCTCACTAAGTGCTTTCACCTACTTGGGCACTAAGTTCTAGCAGTAGGGGTGGCTGTGGTGGAAGTAATTCCACCCACAGGAGCCCGCATGCAACGTGGTCTTCCAACCACGGCTGTGTTTAGTGCTGGGCCTGGGTGCCAAGCCAGGGATTCCTGGGAGTGTGCCTGAAAGCTTGGTGAGAAACAGCCACTCCCATAGCAGGAATAAACTCCAGGCCAGATATTTTGCTGCCATCATAGCTAGGAATGCTAAAGATCCAGAACAGCCCATTCCTTAGGGATTAGGTGTGATTAGGCTGATCACCTTGCTCATTAATACAACAGTAAGCAATGAAAAGGCAAACTTTTACTGGAGTGTAAGATATGAGGTACTCCAGACTTCCCCAGCCTCTCTGACAGCACAGTTTCACCTGTATTTTCCACACAAATCTTCACATTAGGCATAAGTTTCTACATCTTAGTATGGGCACATTAAATTACAGTGACAAGAGTACAGATTCCAAGTAACAAAAGGACTCCACTGGCCTTTTACATACAGGCAATGAGCTGATCATTGCAGCACAACACGGCTGGTTTGTTTGTTTGTTAGTTTGGGGGATTCGGTCCGTTGAGGGGTTGTTGGAATTTTTTCAAAGTAAGTAATTTAAAGTCCAGTGGCTCCCCCTCACTTCCATGATCTTTAGGGTACCTCATCCTGCTGTTCTTACTTCAAAAGTGCCCTTTTGAATACTCTGATTTGCACCCTCTGCTTTAGCTACAGGGCAAGGCTGCCCTCCAGTGATCAATCATTTGTGTCTTTGGAAAACTGTTCCTGGGAATGTCTCATTGCAGCTCTGATGCATCTGAGGACTAGCAAGCACCTGAAGTGGGTATAATAACAACATATTTTAGCTGTAAGTGATTTTCACGCTCAGATCTTAGAGGCATTTCTGCTGTACCATCAGTGGGATGTCCACATTGTTAAAGCTGAATTTGTTGTTGAGTTAATGGTGACTTTTCTGTTGTGGTGTGTCAAGAAAGGAACTCTGAGACCTCAGGACAAAAAAGTGTTTTCAAAAAGTGTTCACATCATTCATTATTATTTTCTGTAGCCTTCTTAGGCTTCCCAACGGTCGTTCCATTTATTTGAACATCAACAGCTAATTTCTGTGCATTTTGACATGAGGTAGCCCACATTTGATATTTCCTTTATTGACATGCTGCTGTACTTTTTTTTTCAATAACACAGCCTTATTTATAGGACAAGGCCTGTTAGAGCATTAGAGCAATGTAAATACACCTGATATTTAATCTGGAGGTATTCATAGCATTTAAGAGATGCTAAGCCAGTTATCTGCTGCTTATACCACTTCTAACATTCTTTGCCCCCAGGATGTTTACCTGTCCATGGCCAGGTGTTCTGGACAGCAGAAAGCCACACTGGGACAAAGAAAGAGGAAGAAAGGACAAGATCAGAAAATAATGCCAGAAGAATAGACAGATAACAGGTAAGATAACAAGCAGATTGTTCTGTATCCTGACAGGAAAACTCAAAGATGTAAACAAGCAAAAGCAAAAGTACCTTCACATACCAGTTACACTACATAGCTAAATGCTCAGAAATCAAGGTATGTGGAAGTTGGAGCAGGACAGAGAACCTGAACTGTGCCCCCCACTGTTTTCTAGTCCACTGCACTTCACATCCTTATTTTTACTGGGCACAGACACAACAAGCACAGTAGAGTCTGTGATAATGATGCATCATGAGCTTTGTCACATAGTGACATCCAGTCAATGACAACATGTGGGGAGGCATCAGGACTCATGGTTCTGAAACAACCTGCAGTCATGACTACACAGATGTCCAGGGTGCAGACCTGGCTGGCAGGGCTGACTTTGCACTTGTTTACACCATGAACGCCAGACCCTGACTTTTCCTGCAGCCCCCTTGGCAGAAACAATTTGAATGAAAGAGATAGGGAACTGCAGAGACAGTACAAAAGAAAAAAGATATCAAGAACAGCCAGAGCTTTATGGAAGGCAGAAGAAATGAGTTGTTTCTGCAAGACAGTGCCAGTAAGCCAACCTTGTAGACCTGGTCAGATCCAAGATGCCGAATGGTCCCACGTCCGAGAATAGTTGGAGTTGTTTCCACCTGGAAAATCTCTCTCAGGAATTTGTTTTTGGAGGAATGGACCACTTGCATTACATTAGCACTCAGTGTGTCACGATTTTTCTCCAGGAAATCTATAGGATGGAGACAAAATTAGCTTGTCACCTCTGCAGCCTGCTGGCTCTAGCACCACTGTCTACCTAAAATCCACTTAATTTACAGTAACTTGCAGATTGGTTTAGAGTAATCTTTCTGCCTCCTGATCAACTTCAGATCAACACTACCCTGGAGAGCTACATATACAGATCATGCATCCATCATGCATCCATGCATCCAGGGCAGGTCATGCCCTTCTCTTCACCCTCTGTATCCAGCAGAGATAGGCTCACCTTTTGATTCATAAAAGACGACCCCAGCAAAGTGGTTGATACCAAACTTGGTATCATGGACACTCCTAGGTGGGATGTAGACTTTACTTTTACCATGGAGAGAATTGATTTTGACAAGCATGGTGGCATCTGTGCCCTAGAAACAAATACAGGTAAAAATGGATGGTTAAGCAGATTGTCCCCAGGACTGGCTGTGCTCAGCAAACAAACAGAAGTGGTGCTTAGAGATAACAAAAGCTCAAATTCTGCCCTTATGTGTGTAGTAGATCTGGAGAAAGTGCCAAAAGTGTCTTCCTTTTACACACACCCCTGTCTCAAGCATCATGACAGAACACACCATCAAGCACAGGGCCTGGTGTTCTAGGGCTGTACACAAGCCCCCATAACATTACCAACATCACCAGGTGGGCTGAGAATTTTCCAAATCTTTGGACCTCACAAGCAAAGCCCCCCACCAACCTTCTCATGCCCTCCTACCCAGGAAGCTGTAAAGGATGCCTCCTCCTTCTCCTGGGCAGGCACAGTTCTTGCACTCCCCAGCTGGTGCAAGTCTCAGAGATCCCTGGAAGAATCCCTGAGCAGATCCCAGTCAGCATGCCCAGACCATGAGTTCCAGAGGCTAGACAGTCTGCTGGGTGCTTCTCTTCAAGGGGTGCCATCATGAGGCCATCCCCTCATGGGCCATGTGAGGTCTGTGCACTCACCTGCACCCAGGGCAGTGGGGACTGTGTTCTCAGTAGTCACATGCTCTGGGAATCATGGAAGAGGTGCTTTCTTGATCTGTGGGACCACCCTCTTCTTAGGGAAGAAAGGGGAAAGCTGTCTGCCTGTACATGATCCTCTCCAATAGTTACCTGAAGGACTACGAATGAGCTGAGGCAGGGGCTTGCTTTTCTGGACACCCTCCATTGTCAGCTGATTCCTGCACCAACACTCCAGTTTAGCCTCACCACGCTCTGCAAACTATGAAAATGCTCTACAGGGATGTCTGAGATCAGATGCTACTTTAATCTCTGCTCTTCTGTTTGAGATAACTGGCCTTTGCAGGATAACGTTTCACAGAATCATGGCAGACAACAGCCACAGGCTTTCCCTCATGCACTAAGCAGGTCACCTTGTCATGGAGGGAGATCAGGTTAGTCAAGCAGGGCCCTTGCTGACTGGGCTGATCAACTTGGTGCTCTGTACCTGCTCTGTGAGGGTACTCAAAATGATCTGTTTATGACCTTCTCTGGCACCAAAGTTAGCTGCCAGGCCTGTAGTTCCCCTTCAGTTCCTCACAATGGTGACATTGCTCAATTAAGTCTGTCAGCAAGAGGAAGAAAGAGCAAGTTGCAGCCCAGACCAACAGCAGAACAACACTCAAAAAATAAATTATTTCAAAAATTTCCCAAGAAGCCTTGTAAAATGATCCAGACTCCTTCCTTCTCTGTCTGGAACTGTAAGAGTTTCAACAGCAAGGCACCAGGAAGAGCACATTCCAGCAGAGTGAAGCAGTTGTGTAGTAAGCTAATTTGAAAGAAACATCTATGGGAAGAAGATATTTCCTGTCCTAATGTATCTGAAGCCACTTTTGCACTTTTGTGTGTCTAAACCCAAGTGTTACCTGTGAGCTGTGTGCGAAGCCAGGCATTACAAGTGAAACCAGAAATTTACCTTTGGGAACCTGCTCTCTTCATCGATGAGGGAGATGATATTCATGGGCTTGAGTGCAATGACTTCCAGAGCCTGGTGGTTATCAGTGAAATCAATGTTGTTCCAGGCAATGTGCTCAGCAAGGTATTCCTCTTGCTCCAGCTTGAAGACATGGTGCACGAAGAACTGCTGAAGGTGCTCATTTGCAATGTTAATGCACAGCTGCTCAAAGCTGGAGAAGAACAAGATGAAAGCCCATGGTCATCCTTGGCCAGTGCTGCACTGCTCTCTGCTACTTGTTTATCCTCTGCATTACATGCATTCCAGATGCACCACTGCCATATTCCACAGTGCGTGACCACCATCACTGCACCCTGCCAATCTTAGCAATACAAGGGAGGCATTTTCTGCTGTGGCAAAGACCAGCAGCAGTGAGCCAGCTGATGACTGATTATTGCTGAGTAGGCAAGAAAAGATCTTTTATGTGTTTCAAGAAACTCCAGAGATAAAGGGGAACATGTAACTGTGAAAATCACTTATGAGCATGTGACATGTTTCTGCTTGCACTGGCACTACCACTTCTTTTGTTATTTACTCCTTTATGCTGCACCTGAGTATCATTACCTCGTACTTGCTGTGGCACACTGTGTGTGCTTCTGGGGTGCTCACCACAGTGAGGACCCATGGGGACTGCAGATCTTGGGAACAGCACAAAATAACACAAGAGAACACAAAAGATAGAAGACAGACACAGACTGTAGAGATCCTAGATTCTGTTCCAAAAGTCACTGAGGAACATTATCTGTCTGAAGGCCAGAAAATTCCTCAGGTTCTGGAATAGACATGTGCAATAGCTGCACTAAAATGAAGGCTGAGGAAGGAGGCAGAAATACGATCAAGACAGAAGAAAAATGGAATCTGCATGATCAAAACTGGGAAAATCCAGTAATGGAATTCTCACCATTTTTCTGAGAATCAGGATGATAATGAAAGAGCATGTGTCTCTTTGTTTTATCATTCTTTCCCTTTACATCAGCTGCTTTTCAGCTTCCTATTGCATTGCATCTGGAGTTTCCTACCTGTTGTTGCTGAAGTTTTCAAACCCAAAAATGTCCAGCAGTCCAATGGATTGATGTCTGTCTTTAGGCTTCTGAGAAGCTGGGCTGAAAATGGCTGAGTTGATTTTGTTCACGATCCACAAGAAAATCTGTCCATATATACCCTGAGGAAAAAAAAAAAAAGAGGAATTAGAGCCCATTATTAGAGACTTTGGATGTAACTTACTGCTTGCTCCTGTGCTGTCAAGCTATGCCTGAGAGCTGCAAGGGCCTGGAGCCCTGTGGGTCAATGTTTATCACATGGGGCTCCTCAGCCAGGAGAAAGACAGCTCTGAAAGTATCCCCAGTCTTTAAACAGGGAAGCTGTGAGCACCAGTAGTACCTTCACAAAGGCATCTCTCCCATTGGCAGCTTGAACCACATTCAGAGGCCTGGACACACTTTCTCCTCGGACAATGATGGAGAGGTTTGTGAGGCTGTTCTGGAGTTCACTAGAGTCCACCTGGAGAAACAGTCATGGCAACTTGGTCATTCCAGGTGAACAAAGGAGAGCCAGCAAATTTTCTATCAGGAGGAAGACTATGAGAAGCTGCTTGTCTAGCAGCATCCACTGGCAACTTGCTCTCCCATTTAAAGGTCTCCCAGCTTGAAGAGACGTCTGCAACAGCATGACTGGAGTGTCAGCAGGACAGGAGTGACATGCCTGCTGAATGTTCATTCCTCCTTAAATTCCAGAGATGTGCTCTGCTCTCATGGAACAAGGAAGAAGGAAGAACCAGCAGAAGATGAGAGTCCATTACCTCGAGCAATTTGGTGGCGATGGAGAAGTGTGGTGAATCTATCACATCAGAGCAGTCCAGGTTGTCGTACACGGCCGCTGCAAGGAAGAAACAGCCAGTCTCAGGGGGAACCATCAATGTTGTTAATGTAAATGTATTTCTGTGACCACATAACCCTGGGAATATGGCTAGGTACTCAGTTCTTATTTGAAACTGACGGGTTTGGTGATTTTACCAAGGAAGGTCCTGATTTCACCCGGATCCTGGGATCTACAGGGCTCTCTCCCTAGAACGTCAGGCTAAAAACAGCAGCCAAACTGACAAGGTTATTCACTTAAAATAGTAACTGTTGGGGCTTTGGGGAAGTGATATCTGACTCCAGAAAATGTGTTTCTGGAAATATTTTTCCTGTGTATCTGGCTTGTGGGAAATTTAAACAACAAAGAGGAATACAAGAAATCCCTAATTTTAGTAGTCAGCATTAATCCAAAGAATCCAGCTGGCATCTTTTTATTGGGTCTGCTGTATTGCAAAGTGAGGAGCTCTTTTCTAAAATGTGAAAGCTTCTGGCATGTGCTGGTGGGTCACACTGTCACACTGTGCCTGTCCATTCCAGAAGTGCACCTATGCAGGTGAGTGTTCAGCAGACTTAAGCAGGAGGATGACTGCTATTATCTCCAAGGCAAACATCACTCTTGTGTCCTCTGGCCTGTGTAGAACAACAATCAGCAAATGTAAGATGGCATTATACTCTGTTGTTTCAGTTTGTGTGATAAGGGCCTATTTACAACCATGGAGATCTGCCAGTGTGACAAAATAATAATAAGATGCTGTTTTTCAAAACACATGGCAGTGGAGTCACAAATTAGAATTTAATGGTGCTTATCTGCTTGCCCTTCCAACTCTGTTCACCTCTTAATACAGGTCAGAGCAGCACAACCTAATTTGTGCCAGTGGAAGCAGGAAGCACCCAAGGGAAGTACCTTTACCATCGAGTCTGAGGAAAGGTAAGCACAGGCAATGCTGAATTTACCTTGGAATTCTACATTGCCTAGGTGCAGGATCGCAGCCAGGAGCTTGCTGATGTCCCAGTGCTCAGAGTCTGAGAACATGAGGATCTTCATAGCCGAGCGGATGTGGGCATAATCCTTGGCGTCATTCCGGCTGTCGCAGGACATGCAGTTACCCTGCAAACACCACACCAACAGGTAAGGAAGATCCTCCTGCTACCCAGACAAGGATGAAAGCACATGTAGACTGACAAGCCTTTGTACACAGGGTGGCTATCCTATGAGTCCACAAGGATGCAAGATAAAAACCTATTTAGACATTCTATATCCTCTTCCTGTGATTGTATCTTCCTTCATCTTTTCTCTCAAAAAGAATGCATTAACAGAGGGCTCAATAATGCATTTCTCCAGGGCTAGGATGAATACTGGGGAAGCCAGAAAGGAAAAACTGATGGGAAGGAGCCTTCCCATGAGCACAGAAGGACAGGAAGCTTTGACAAGGTTACCTAGATTTACAAGGCCATGCCTGTTTCTTTGGTTTCCTCTCTCTGCCTTGTCAATGGAAAATTAAGAGCCCTCATCCCTAACCGAAACAAGTCAGGTTGGATAAGTACTAGAAGGCAGATCTCAAAATAAAAATATTAGGTCCTAGTGGAAGGCAAATGGAAGCATCCAAGGCATCATCAGAAGCACCTTCATCAAAGCCTGCATAGGTCCCAGGATCCTGCTACTGCTAGAAACTATTTTCAGCCATAATGGAGATGGGGAGATGACTTTTTTACCATTGCCATTTCTGACAATATAATGTGATGATTACAAAAATGAAATATTCCTAGACATTTCAGTTTACAGCATGTAAACATGCCAGCTTGTACCAACAGCTGACCTTTACAAAACCATGGATATGTTCTCCTTTAATCCAATCCTCCTATTTCAGTATCAACTGCCCTACTGCTGACCCAGGGGCCTTTTCATGGAATGGCCATTGGGTTAATTGCACTCATCAGCTTTGCTGCAAGATCACTGCTATTTTGGAAACATTACGTTTGAAAAATCTCCACAACTTTAATGGTTTTGCTTTTGAGACTCCAGAAATAGAGTTGTTTTCATTTCTTAGAAATTAGATGCCCAGCTCCATCTAATTTCAGTAGAGGCAGGACTTAAACACATTCTTTCCACAGCTGTAGAACAACCCAAATCTAACCAGCTGGCATATTTAATATGAGGTATATGCAGAGGCTAAAGGATAGGATTTTCATTATGGCTTTCATGAGACTAAACCACTCAATTAGCTATTTTCAAAAACCTCACCTATGAAGATCCCACTTCTGCCACAATGGCATAGTAACCCATGGTCATTAGCATCAGTCGTGGGAGGTTATGCTGAATGCCAGCTGCCTGCATTATGTATAAGATTTATTAGATATAAGGACTAGGATTCTTACTAATTTTCCTCTAAGGTACACATATGTGATTACCATTCTCCCTGGCACGAGATCCCTTGCATTCCTTTGAAATCTGAGTGTCTGTGAAAATGGGGGAGGCTGTCCACATTCTGTTTTAAGATGGCCTTTATGTTTCTTAAGTCTGACTTTGACAGAAAGCTTTGACCTGCCACAAGCTTCTTCCCACTGGTGGACAATACAGTAAGTGTCTGAAACATCCTCACAGCACTTTTGGTGTTACTGCTTCTGGTACTCTAAGGGAAGGACTGTTCATATTTGGTAACTACCATCTGCAGCTCCTAGTGATTGTAATTGCTCGCTGGAAGAAGCAAATGGCAGAGGGATATTAAGGAATAAAGCAGAAATTATTACCATAGTGAGATAAGTGTACTCTGAAGCAGTGCCCAGATTCAGCATCTTTTTCTGCTCTGTATTCATCCCCATTAACATGCAGTAGAAGATGTGATAGTTCCTCTCCTCTGGAGCCTAAAAATAAAAGAAATAGGCCAATGGACAGCCTTGTCAGGATAAGCTTCCAACACAAGAACAAGCAGAATGCACACCTGCCAGTGCCCTCACCTGCCGGCAAACCCGGGACTTCTCCAGGAGAAACTGTTCAATCCGGGCTCCTTCTATCACACCATTTTGGTTGAAGTGGATATCAGTGTATTTCCCAAAGCGGCTTGAATTGTCATTTCGAATTGTCTTGGCATTTCCAAAAGCTGATGGGCAAGGGACAGAGATGGTATCTCTATTATTGCAGCTCATTAATATCAAGACTGTTTTTTCTCCTTCTACTTTGCTGCTAGTGTTTTACATGTTGTGTTCCAAACAACAGTGCTGAGAAGCACTGGAGAATATCTCATCTCAGCCTGTCTCCTGAAGAGAGGGGCAGGCATACTGTGCACCCAGATAATTGGGTCCTAAAATACATGTCCAAATGATCCAAATGTGGTCTATTTCTGGCCAGGTAAGAGATCTGGGCAAGTCTGAAGACCTTCAGAATGATTTACTGGGAACATGTTGATTCCTGTACAGAGAAAGATGGGCGTCTCAGGGAGCTCCCCCACAGATACATCTATGCTTGGTCAGTGAATTTGTCACTGTCCAGGGCAAATGTCAAACCAGGGGGTTTTGCCTTGGGCTCTGCGGTCCCAAGGACTCTTGTGCTCCTGGCAGTTACAGGGTGTATAATACAGAGGCAACTCTTCTTACAGCATGAGAGCAAAGCTGCTCTGGACTGCATGGGAACATGGCAGAAAAGTATAGAGAACATCTACAGTGCTTCACCAGTGTTTCAGGGGAGTTACCAGTTTAATAGATACAATGGTTCAAGAATCTGTTTCTGATTCATTTTATCCTGAGATAAATGTGGTAAATCAGCTATATTTGTACTTGTACACACCTTCCAGAATGGGGTTGGCCTCTAGGATTTGCTGTTCTATCCAGGAATGCTGACCACTGACAGCTGCCAAAAACTGTAGTATTAGCTTTGTACTTTCGGTTTTACCAGCTCCAGATTCTCCACTGCAGTAAGAAAAAGAGATCATTACCGGCTTCCTTTCTTTTTTTTGGTAATGTGGCAGACCAAGTTAAAAAAAACAATCCCACTTAAGTTTACCCTGTGAATGGCAGAACAGACTGTCTTTCATAGAGGGCTGGAAAATTTGAGACTTTCATCATCTTATCTGCTCAAATTTAAGTTGTTTTTCAGACTTAGGCTGAGAACTAAATTCTCCCACCAATTAAAAACAAGCAAATCTATGGAAGACATTCTGTACCTGTGTGAATTAAATGACCACTTGCTTTTCTTCTTTATTGCATTACCAGATTGTCAATGCTAGTGTTAGCACACCAGCTGAGTTGACTCAGCTATAATCAGATACTATGGCAATGAGACTATCTGGTTCTTCACATTGATGACAAACAGAAAATGTATTCTTTTGTAGGAGGAAGAAAGCTTCCATCCATCTTTGGGTTAGCAGAGGTTATTTCTCTTGAGGAAATGTCTAACCTTGAAAAATACATGTAACATAAATATCCTGTCTCCAAGGTAAAAGATAGCCCTACATCTATCACACACACTCAGGTGTTATGTTTCTGTATGTAGTGACCACATGCAGAATGTACAACCACATTGAAAGATTCTGGGGAAAAACAATGGACTTCGGAAGTCCTTTGCTTGTGTTTTACCTTTTGCAGCCCTAACTGAAAATAAAGGAGCAGGGAAGAAAATATTTCCTTCCTGTTGTCTCTACTTTTATCTGTGCCCTTCCATTTGGAAGGTCAGGAGACCTTCCTGTGTCCACCCGTGTCCACAAGGTGCCCCAAACCATGCCAGACTTGCTTTCTGCTATTTGTCCTCTCCAAGTCCATTCACCTGATCACACAGCACTGGTCTCTCTTATTCCTCTTCATATTGAAGTAACAGTTATCTGCAATGGCAAAGACATGAGGTGGAAGCTCTCCAATCCTCTTGTTACAGTACAGTCTGATCTGATCCACTGTGTAGAGGGGCAGCAGCTGGTATGGATTCACTGCTACAAGGATTGATCCTGTGTAAGTCTGGAAAACAGTTGTGAGCATTATCACTACAGCAAACCTGCAAACAAGAATACAACCAAAGCCACTTGCAGTATAAATCTAAACAGAGGCAGAAGGGAAGCCTGGGAGACCATAGCAGCACTTGAGTGAGGCTGAGAGCAGTTCCTCACTATCAGCTGCTGTTAAACATCCCAGGATAAGGAGGGGTTTGCCCAAGGACGAATGCCAGGTGTAATCTCCTTGCTACATGACAGCTCAATTCTCTGTCTCAAACTGAAGTACACGGAAGTCCAATTTGACCTGGCACTTTGATGTTATCCTAAGGTGTTTTACAGTGTTTTGTTAAAATGCTTTTGTATTCTGGTGCAGATGTAGCTGAACTTTGCTAATGAGCCAAGTTATATTTGTGCTATTCATACAGTAATTTAGAAACATTTGTATCCAGCACCACCAGTGAAATGAAGGAGGCTGTTAAAGGCTGTGGAGGTGCAAGGCAATAATATTGTTCAAAAACTACATGAAACAAATTCAGGCTGCTTGAGTTTAATAAAACAGGTCTATACACACCTTGTTAGTTGTAATTGTAGGATATATAAAATCAGTCCTTTTTAACACTAAATATCATCACACCTATGTTGTGTGGCAGCTTCTCTCCAGTACTGTATATAATATGGGAGGCAAAGCATGGAAAAACCTGAATATTAATTATAATATTACAAACTGAAAACTAAGAAAAAAAGAAAATAAAAATGCCAAATTTTCCAGTTACAGATAAAACCTGTTATGGACAAAATATCCAGATTTATTCATTAGCCATCCTACTACATCAAAATCAAGTAAATGTTGGCTTGGTCTGAGTTAGGCTGATCCTCCAGGTAACAGCAGCAGTAAGCTGTAAGGTGGGCTGGATTTAGTGTACTGTCAGTGGCTGGTGGCAATGATCGCTCTGGGAGAAAGTAAGTGGAGGCACTACCTGTGCCAGCACTGTGACTGAGGGGCTGCTGGTAGCTCTCTTCTTCACAGCCAAAGTACTCGAGTGAAAGAAGAGAAAAACCGTGTTGTGTGTCCTTTGCACCCTCAGTCATTAAAGAAGTCAGAGGGCCCCATGTGTGCAAGGCTCACAGGCTGCTCAAGTCACTTGTTAAATGTAGAAGCCGTTCCTGGAAGTGATCTGGCTGTTCCTGGAAGTGACCGTGGCACTCACATAGATTTTGTGCTCCTGGTGTCGGATGAGGAGGTTGTGCACCATGCCAGCTTCATGGAGATCCCCGAGGCGGATCATGTCCTCCACCCCCTGGACAGAGGAAGGGTGCATCAGGTGCACCATGTGCATATTCCGAGCCGTGATCCAGTGCTCCTGACAAAGGCAAGGCACAGACTTTAACGTGTGATGCTGTGGCTCAGAGGCAAACACAGGAGAGCTGGGTTAGACTAGAGTGAGCTTCAGCATAATACATGCTCAAACAAGCATGTTCTAACACAAAGGGGACTGGCCTACAGGAGTTAACTGGTTTCAAACAAGATGGTTTAAAAACACTGAATCCAGCCATTCAGGTGGGTTCTGAACAGCACCAATTTTAACACTGTTCAGAGCGCAACTCTGTCATCACAGGCAGAACATTGTATGAGGTAGGGATGAACTCAATTCAGTGGGATGATGTTTCCACCTAAAACTTCATCAAATTTAGAGTTTGGAGCCCATGCATTTCCTTTCCCTAGCCATGTAGATATAACCTCTATCTTATGAAGCTCTGAACTCCATCCATCCTAGTGCTTGGACCTGGAGATGCCAGGTGACCATCCTATATTTGCCTTATTTCTATAGTCTTTCTTTCAGTATATCCTACCTGTATCAAAGTCAGACCAGCTGGACAGATGGAGCTTTGGTCTGACCCAATAGGGCCTTCTTTTGTACTTTGTACTTTTACATTTTATGTTCACCTTTTACAGAAGGTTATAGCATAGCCCACCTTGCCTTCATCATCCTCCAGCAAGAGCCGTCCTGAGTCAGATTCCTTCACAACTGCCCCAATAGGGACATTAAATTCACTGTTTGGTTGAGTGTCCAGCCACACATGATCACCCTGGGGAGAAAAAGCTACTGTCAAGTTCAGTGACATACTTGATGTCATGTAGCTCACAGGCAAACACCTCTTGGTCTTCCTTTTTTAGTTATTTGATTTCTTTAGTGGTGTTTAACTGGGTAAGTTCTTACTGCTTGCATACAGTACATTAACAGACCTCTGAATTCTACTCCCATCTCCACAGCTGATCTGGAACATGACTATGGACAAGTCATCAAACCCAGCTGTCTCACAAAAGGAAATGAGGCAACACTTTTTCCAAGGACAGCAATAATGCAGCTCCAGTACCTCTCAGAGGCTGGCTTGGGGCATATTGAACACTGGGGAACTGGCTTGGCAGCCTCACATGAGCTATGATATTTTCTCAGAAGAGATTCTTGAGAACAGAGACTTTACCAGGAAAGAGAAAAAGAAAGAAACAGATGTACATACTGGAGGCCTGGAAATGTAAAGGCCTCTGTTGCAAGAAATTTTAGATAAATATTTTTCCTGCTATAGCTGAAATGTGAGTGCATCCATGATCTCTCTTAGGGAAAAAAGCCACCAACATTCTTTATCCAGCTCAGTTCTCTCCTCACCAAGGTAGAGGATTGTCAGCATCTGGCACCTCTGCAGAGCAAGCAAGAACCTGCTCTGCTGTGCCTGGAGGAAGGGCTGAGCCACAGATGTCCTTTCCAAAGAATGAGCAATATCTTGGTGTTGCCTGCACCAGTGTCCTGGTTATACTTCCCTACTCCAGGTCCTCAGGAACACCTTCTCTTACTCCAATCCCTAATACAGATTCAAACAGAAAGATGGAATAGAAACTGAACAGAGTTGTAGATCAGTGGACTTTGTAGCTGTGTCTTGTCATATATAATTTTGTTACACACCAAAGCACTGATTGTCATAGTTTCAATGTTTTTACTGAAAAAAAAAAAATTTTTCCTCTTAA
The DNA here is from genome assembly GCA_013400575.1 of Peucedramus taeniatus. Lineage (NCBI taxonomy): Eukaryota > Metazoa > Chordata > Aves > Passeriformes > Fringillidae > Peucedramus > Peucedramus taeniatus. The sequence goes on from WBNO01030437.1 coordinate 83,016, forward strand.
AATACTTTGTGGCTTACATTTAAAACCAAACAACCAATGTAAAGCATCCATAAACATTGCACAGGATTATGAAGAATGTTACAGACTAACAGCTCTTATTTGTGTTGAATAAAACTCCAAAAGTAACTTGTGTATTTTCAGTGCCACACCTTGTGACAGAGGTCACCTGCTCAACAAGAGGATGGCCTGGTAAAGGAAGACACCTCTGCTTCCCTAGTCTAGGCTGAAATTATTTTATACCTTGTTGACACTGGGTTATTTCTACTTTCTTCTGATTGAACCATGATGGTAAGGTAATTTTCCTCCTCTTTGGGTCTCAGGCTAATCACTCAATCAGAGCAAAGAGTAGGACTTACCTTTCTGAAAACCACCATTATGTTTCAGATCACTGTATGCAACCTGCATGCCAAGAACATTATGTTAGGTCAGAAAAGGGCTTTGATGAGAACGGACAGCGGGGTTTCCTTGCAAAAAAATAACAACAAAATGTCTTAAAATAATTTTGTTAAAGCAGAAGACATCATTAAGATACACCCAATGTATAAACAATGATGCCATCTCCACAAAGCAAAGAACCTGCAGCATTGGGGTGGTGCTCTGAGTTTTACCACATAACCCTGGAGATGTTCTCAGCCCTAAAGATTTCACTGTGCACATTTTCATACCAAATAATGCTCTCAGTCAAGTGCTAGGCACAATTATTGTCTGAACTTCAAGGTTGGCTCACTAATAAAAAGACCCCACAATGCAATGTGATTTGATGAGCAGTATAGTTACCTTTAGCTGATCCATTGACCCAGCAGTTCAGTGGCTATCCCAGAGACACAGGTTTAATTCATACTTTCTGAGCTGAGTTCCCTCAGACCCTCCAGCTTGAACTGCCCCCCCCCCCCAAAACAGAGACAGAGACCTAGAGTTTATCTTCCTTGCCTGGAATGGGAGGGATTGCAATCCAGGCATAAACAGAAAAATAAAAGACTGGAGGAAACCACAATAAAAGTAGGAACTCACTATCAAGAACATAAGAGCCAAAATTTCAGTGGCCAGAAATCTACAGCAGTGCTTTAAAGGATGATGCAGTTTAGGCTGCCCTAACTAAGAAACTGAAGGCTTCCAAGCAACTTTATGTCCCACAGAGTTGGATTTTGGGAGTGATTCCCTGACGAGGATGATTTGCCAGCTGGTCTTTCATATTCTGTTATTCTTATAGCAAAGTCCTCATGTTCTTATTCAGGACTCAGAGGCAGGACCTCTGTATCAACTTCAACACTGAGCTGGCCGGTTGCTGTGAGTGGTGCAGGGTGGCACAGAAGCATAGTCCTTGGCAAAAATAGGCTAAAGATGGGCCACAGTCAGTGATTTACAACTGACAAGCACTTTTTCACCTGCACCAGAAACCAGAATATGGCAAAAGAGCAGAAATGTTGACCCCGAACAAGGAGGGAGTGGCAGATGCAAGCACAGAGACAGCCCTACAGTGTCACATCAAAGGGACAGCTGTCTCCGGATCTGGCCTGGCAGCAGCCAAGAGCAGATGTGTAGGGAGGAGATCCCATAAAATCCCAGAACATGCAGCTCCAACATGTTCTTAATGTTCCAAAATTCTTATTCCTAGACATGGATTAAGTGGCCACCCCTTGCACCTGGTTGCATGGCCACTTCCTGGCCAAGCCTGGCTCTCTCTGCTGCTGCTCTTGACAAAGTAATGCTGCACCATAAACCAAATCGCACCCCACAGGATAGGAATTTACCTCTCCAGAGGAAAACTTCACTGTCTGGCTTCTGCAGCTCAGGTCCCTCTTTTTCATAAGCATTGGAGTAAGAAAGGAAAGGAAGGTGAAACTGCCCCTGGTGCCATTAAGTTACAGTTCTCCACTGCACAAAGGAGGAAATGACTGAAGCACGCTTATTTATTACAGGACTTTGCTCCCAATTCAGTGTATATGTCACTTCCAGGTCAGGTGTTCCAGTAAGCATGAAGGCTAATTCTTGCCTGAGTGAACCTTAAACTTCAGTCTCTCCACTGGGCCTGTATCCTTTCAGATTTCTGGAAAGCACTCCCAGAAGAAAACCCTTTAGCATCTGGTCTTATCCTGCTCCAACATGACTGACTTCCCTAGGACTGTCTCTCACCCTGTTATGTATGAAGCAAATCAGACCCTGATCTCTTCATCAAAACCTCCCCTTGGTTTTCCATAGCTCTTTTCTGCAAGAAAATGCCCATCAGTCTGTGTTCTGTCTGGTCTGTGTTTCACAGTAGCTAGAGTTCAGAACAAAAATAACTTATTACATTCAACTGAAATTCATACACACACTCATATAATGGGACAAAATGTCCCGGTTTCAGTATCACTAATTTATCTTTCAACAAACACTTTGTCCATGTGTTCCAGAATCTAGGTGCACATCAGCTCCCTAATTTTTCACTTCTCTCTTCCCAAAATAGGACAGGATGGCCAAGAGCTTTCCTCTTTCTGTTGGCTCCATATGTACTCTCTGTGTCCTTCTCGCAAATCTGGTAAAATTCCAGTATGGGAAAGAAACAGAAGTGTAGTACATCTTTAGAGAGGCAGATACAGGGTTTCCCCAGCCAAAGCAAGAACTTAGGAGTCAAGCACATTCCAACATTTATGATAAGCCCAAATAGTGAAGACGAGATTTTTTCCAAATACCTTAACCCAGCTGTGTCACCTTCCTCCAGGGAAGGTGGACATGGATACTAGTACATGTACCCACTAGCTTTCATGCAAATGGAAATGTGCAATAATTGTGAGCACACGCTAGCTCACCTAATACCCTATTTCTTATTTTCTTGTTTCCTAGGTTCAGTGTGGCTGCACTGTATAACGGGGCCCCTGCTGTAGCTCCATGTCCAAATCAGAGGTAATTATTCAAGCATGGCAATAAATAGTTGGGAGAGGCATGTGTTTATCAACATCACATATTTGTGTTTTAATGTCAGCCTCCTTACCTGAGTTTTTGTTTAAGTCTTACAGCAGCAGATACAGGTGCAGAAATAAAATGCTCCGAGACTTTTGGAGAGAAGCAGAAAGCCACAGAGAGCTTTCTTTAAGTTTCTAACTGTGCAAATCATTCCTACTCAAAGATTTTGTCTCAAAGTAGTTTTTTAGCAGACTTATTTTTGATACAGTTTTTAGACGTCTATATGCTGTATGTAATTAACAAAATTCCAAGTACTGATTTTATTAGGTAAATGTCAAATAGTGGCAAAGAAATCAAAGTACATACCTTATACTTTAGATTTAGATAGAGGTACCTAGGTTCAGATACCAAGGCAGATATCTAAACCCAAAGCTTTTTGTATAATTGGCCAAAAAATAGGCCACACATATTCCTTCAGCAACCAAAACATACCTGCTGAAATTCCAAAGGAAGCCTGTTTGGGGGCAGAGATTCTAAAATTAGCTACGTTGTTAACACTTGTGCCCAAGATATTGTGCTTCTTCAGAGAGAAGTACAGGATTTATGTCCTATAGATGCTGTACTAGATAGAATCATAGGGAAATCAAGGTCATCTGAAAGAGAAGTACAACTCATTGTACAGCTGAAATATGTACTAGAAGGGAGATTTTCATTTCCACAGCTGACATACTCAAGAGGTAGAAAACAAAAGCTGAGGGAGCAGGGACTTGATACACCAAGGGGAAGCAGCCAAGATGCTCTGTGCAGCACATGCAGCTAATGAGAGATGAGCAGGCTAAAGGTGCCTCCAGAGGACCTGTGAGTGCACAGAGGCAGCTCAGGTTTGGGCAGGCTCTGAGCTGTGCAAATGGGGAAAGACAGGAGAGGAACTTGCCAGGAATGAGCAAGGGCTGTGGCTGCCCAACACAGAGTTTGGTGAGGGACTGTGCAGGGCACAGGAACATTTGTAGTGGCAATTAGGGGTAATCTGTAGCATGGTCTATGCTGATTAATCGTTGTGAGCTTTTCTTTAAGCAAATTGCTGATGGTGAAGATTGTGACATTACATCTTAAGTAATAAAGCTCAAAAAATTATTAAGCATGTAGCAAGACATTGGCACAGGCTGCCCAGAGCAGCTGTGGCTGCCCCATCCCTGGAAGTGTCCAAGGCCAGGTTGGACAGGGCTCAGAGCAACCTGGGATAGTGGAAGGTGCCCCTGTTATGGTGGAACTGGATGAGCTTTAAAGTCTCTTCCAATCCAAACCATTCTGTGATTCTATGATGAATGCTGCACCAAGAAAAGCAACAAAATAAAATGGGATGAACCCTGGTGAATTTAATCCTGCTGTTGTTCAGAGCAATAGGTCTGTCCGGATAGACATGTGTTAACAAAACTGCCTCTTCCTGACACTTCCTAATTAAGAGATTGATGTCAGGATCAAAGGGTTTAATTTATGCATGGCACTACCTTTCATATTTTCTCTCCAGCTAAATCAAAGTGGCCTTGTCACTTCTGCATCACCAGGTCCTGGATACCAAACATTTTATGTTAAACTAGTTATTTCTCTGAGGTTTCTGAAGCGAGGTGGATTGGGTGTAACAGTTTGCAATTTAAACTGTTCATTCAGCAGTCCTCTTGCCTACACTAACCTCCTTCCCTTCCTCTAAGCAGATTTGTAGCTCTAAGTCACTGATGTCTGTTAACTCTGAAAGGGGCAGTGCAGGAAATGAACTAAATAAGAAGTACATACCATTAAAGGATTTCCAAGCGCATCGCATGGTTTTCTTGAGCATTCTGTTCCTCAGGGAAAGGTTTATTTCATTCCAGCCTGTTCGTGGAGTTGCACAGTGAGGCAGACTGGCAGGGCTCTGGGATCTGTGTCATTACACACCTTCACACATGCCAAGTGGGCGCTGCTTACGCTGCTTGGTAGAAGACAGGTCATTCTCCCCCACTGTGCAATCCCATTATGGTCTGACTGTCACTCCATCCTTCCTTTTGGAAAGCAGCCAGGAGGTATTAAAAGAGTATATTACAGACTGATATCTGCCAAGCTCTGGCTCATGAGGAGCAAAGGCATGTGCACGTTAGTGTGCACAAGCACGTCACCTGCAGAACGAGGGCTGGAATGGACGCCCAGTTATTCAGCATTGATGAGGAGGGGTTGTTTCAGACACAGTGCTCCCTCCCCTGTGTGATGCATGTGGCATGTCACAGGTAGGTTAGCAGGTTTTATTTCAGAAAGATTGGAATTCATAACAATTAGCAAGAAACCTCTGTGCCTCCTTCCACTCTCAGTAAATGCATAAAATCTCTATTCTTTCATCAGTGCTGTCTCAGTGCATCTGGAATTTGGGACAGTGGCTCACCATCACTGCAGAACATGACACATATCTATAAGGGACTATAAATCATCTATAAGGCGGACTATCATCATACTCTGATCCTCTTGGAACTTTAGTATGGGATAGATTTCTGTGTTTTCTAGGCACCCTGATACAATTTCCAGGTACCTTGGTACACATTATTCAATGGGGATTTTTTCAGGGTTTTTTTGTTAGTTTATGTTTTCCTTTGTCCATTATTTTCTGTTACACTACTCCCAAGTTATTTCCTTATTCCATTATTTGTTGTGTTTTAAAGCTGTTATCCTGCCTTCTATTTAGTCAGTTGTGTAAAGTCATTCCCTTTCTTTATGGAAGTCAGAGAAGTGCAATGACAGGAGCCTCCCATCACGTACTGCCACATGTGCCTGCTCCTTCCAGAAAAGATCTCAGTGAAACCACACAATGCAACGACCTAAAAGAAGTAAAAATCATATAGGAACAGGAAAAAAGAGCATGATACCATTAAGAGCGTGGTCCTGAGACTGACTTAAGGATCTTTGTGGCTATCTGGAAAAGACCAGTACAGCTGTAAACAGAGACATTATCTGTGTTTTACAGAAGCTGCTTTCAAGAAAAAAAAAAATAGTTTTCTGCATTTTTGCTAATAATTTAGGATTGTATCCAAAAAACATCTGACTCCACTGCCAATTTCTCCTTCTAAGTGCTTCGCTGTAGAAGATGTTGAGTAATGACTCGGTCCTGAGAGTTAGCTCTGCTTAGCCTGGTACATTGAACTCCCTGCATGAAACTGTGCTTGCTGCTGGACAGAAAATGTTGGTTAATAATGGCTTAACCTCTCTGCCATCCACTCCAAGCTGCCTCTACCACAGAAAAATTAGACTCATTTTGCCCCGACTATGCAACTTACTAAATTTTGATGATTCTGAACAAGGGTGCAGCATGCAGAATTAGAAAAGTCACTGTTGTTCAGAAATACACCAAATGACATGGGCATCAGCTTTCTATCTGTCTCATATTGACCTGTGTTTCCCTAGAAAACGAAGGTGTTTTTATGACGGACAGAGGGGTAGGTCACCAGCACAGTACACATTTATTAGACTCATCATTTTGAAATGCTGCATGAATGACAGCTGCCATCCCTAATAACCCTCAACTAGCATATCATTGGCATACCAAATACTTGAGTAATGCTACTACTCAGAGGACAGGGGCTATTGAAACAGAACACAACAATCCCTGGAAAATACGAACATTGTTTTGCCCTGCCCACGTTTACTCCGGAAGTCACCATCCCCCGGGAGCTCAGGGTGAACCTTCAGTCAATCCAGGCTAAATGTGGAGGAACCACCCACACATGAACTAGATTGAACTGGAGCTTCAGCCAGGGCAGTCAGGCCTAAGTTTGCTGAGAGAACCCGCCCTTCCTTTCCATGGCCATGGTGGGTCCCCTTCCAGCCAGCTGCAAGAGCAAACATTGCCAACCCCTTGCAGCATCAGAGCCCACTTGTGCCTGAGCTCTGGCTGTGCTTCGCCACCTTCTTGTGGAGATGCACGTTAATCTTGTTGACTTGGCTTGTAAACACCAGATAAATTTACCTATTATTTAAATGTGAAAATCTTTTCTGCTCTAGATCACACTCCACATCTCCCACCCTTAATCGCTGTGGGGAGCATCGCACCAGATGCTTTGTCTGGCAGAAGGGAGATGTTGGGAACTCTCGTGTAGCTCAGGGCTGTGGTTCCCAGCAGCCATTAACAGTGTCAGGGGTTGGTTTGGTCTCCTGGAAATTCCCGCAGGGCTCAGACAAGGCAACACCTTTGCCGGGATCACAGCCAGGTCACCCTGCAGCTGAGCACTGCCGTGGTCACCCAGGGGCTACATAAAGCCTTTTCTCCTCCAAGGCTCCTTCAGTTTCCCCAGCGCTTCAGCTATCAAGCTGAAACCAAGCTATATTCGCGGGTGTGGGGCGGGAGGGAAGCGAACCGGAGACTCCGAACCATTCCCGGGCTTGCTGTGGTCGAGCCCAAGCCCTCAGGGCGGGGCCGACTGGGAGCGGCCAGCGCCCCCTGGCGGCCGCCGCCCCGGAAATCTCGCGAGATCCGGCGAGCCGTGCGCGCGGGGAGGGGGCGCTGCTGGGCGGGGAGGCGCCATCTTGTTCCTGTGCGAGGCGGNACCGCGGGGCGCGGCATGGACACCCACTACTACAGCGGGGAGCAGTCAGGTAGCGGCGCGGGGCCCGGGACCCTCCGGGGAGGGTGTCGGGCACGGCAGGGCCCGCGGGTCCGGGGGGCACAGCGGCCTGAAGGCAGCCCGGCTTTAATTGCTTCACTAGTCTGGGGTCTGGGCAGTGCGGCAGCCGCTGCCCGCTTGGGGTAGGAGGTTTTGTGCGCTCCCGGGGGTGGCTGGGGTGGTTTGTTCGGACAGCCCCGTTTCCCTGCCCCGTTAGAGCAGGAGCCCGTGCGGTTGGTTCCTTTAGACGCTGAGTTTTACTTTCTTTTTAAAATTTCGGAATAGATGATGGAGGAGCTACTCCAGTGCAAGACGAGCGAGACTCAGGATCTGATGTGGAAGATGAAGGAAATGAACAACATTCTGGATCGGAGAATGGAAGTGTAGGGCACCATTCAGAGGTACTACGGTACTACTGGCTTTATCTAGATAAAGTTTACTCTTCTGTGAATTCTTTTTTGTTGTAGTTTAAAGTGGCATTCCCTTTTAACCGAGACATACGTGTTTAATCAGTCCCTCTTAAGGGTTCCATCGAGCAAAACTTTTATTTCCATAAAAAAGCGTTGGATAGGCCCTTGACAAGTACGTTGGCCAGGGTTTGTTCGGTTTTTTCATGTTATGATAACGCACACTAGTCTGAAGTTGAATAAGTTGTACTGGATTAGCCTCGATTTCACAAAGATAAAATATTGGGGTTTAAAACCCTTAAGAGATGGATTATGAGGAATTTGAAGTTGTACCTGAAATTCTGCACAGTGATGTAAAACCACATGCTTTAGAGGTGGAGATTTCCTTGACAGAGAGTAAATGCTCTCCCATCTTCCATGTCATATGGGGGCACTGACTCTTGTGTCTGCTTTGTGCTGTTTTTCACCTTGTTATTCACAAGGGAGCAGGTGTGCATGTGGAGCAGGTTAAGGTTCTTGAATGGGACCTGGTTTTCCTCTGAAGTGGTTCCCCCTTGGAGAAACATTCAGCATGGAAAGGCTTTGGTCCAGGGTTGTTTCTGGGGTAGAGTCACTTCATTCGTGGGTTGACTGGGCTGAGAAGAGATTCTGGTAAAAGAGAAGGCTCCCTTTGGAGCCTAGGACAGTTTGGGAGTTAAGATATAATTTTTAAGGATTGTTTGTTACTTGCAATAGAGCTGCATTGGGTCTTAGTTGGAAGGAATAATTCTGGCCTGTGAATTCAGGTCTTCTGCCAGTAAAGTTACAGAGAACTTTTTGATACTTATGAAAACTGTAATCAAAGCCATTTCATAGTGTTCTGCATATTCTATTGTATTTTATGTAAAGATCAGGATTTACTCTGACTGAGTTTTCAGTGCTACACATTTTAGAAATTGCTTAAAGTGCGACAAAGGCTGATGTGAGAGGAGGCTTGACTCCACTGTGGCATAATTTACAATCTTTTTTTTTAATTTCTTTTCCCCCTGCCTTTATTGAATTCATACTTTCCTCAGAGTTAGACAGCAGAGGAAGATTGTATTTTTATAAAAGGAAAGTTCTTCCCATGTATTTAAACTTAATTGTAAAGCACATTTGGAATTTACTTTTTTTGATAGGTGTTGATATTTCTAAAGGAAGAAATAGATTTGGTGTGAGGCAGCATCTCCCATTGTGACAATTACAATTTCAGTGTGGCAGGAAACACATTTCTCAGGCTGGGAGAAATAACTGTCTGTCCAGAGGGATTTAGTACTTCTGTTTTAATGAAAGAAAAGTGTGATAAGTACGTGAGAGTCCTGCTGCTGCTACAATAATATTCATCTTTTTCTTCTTATGTCATTGGTTTATGCTTGATTATTGGTTCTTACTTTTCTATACTTCTGTGAGATTTTAATTTTACTTATGGGGGCAAGGAAGTTGACTGTTGTTTACAGCATGTCTTCTTCAGATTTAGGTCACCAGAAAGTACCAGTTACTGTTAGCTGGTCCTCTTCATGTGCTGCATTATTTTAAAGACCTTGTTCTGCGATGCTGGTTGAATATTCTTCTATAGATAAATTACTTCAGAAAGTCAATTAAAATAAAAGAGCCAAGCTAAGTCACCTTTCTGACCAATACTAAATGAGAACTGTCAAGCCTTAATGCTTTATTTGATTCAGCTCAAATCAAAATTCAAATATTTTGTTTTGCTATTAAGTCTTAATTTTTCTTTCCCTCCATTGAGTTCACTTTGCACTCAAAAGGCAGTAATGTGGAGCAGCCATCTCTGAAAGGAATAGCCTTCAGTCATTTGTCATATTATTTACTCTAAATATTCTCTCATCCTCTTATTTTCTTCATCTTTAGGAGTATGTGGGAGAAATGACACTCAAAGGTAAAACCTTTGAGACAGCCTAATCAGTTAAGTCTATTTAATTACTATTTTGTCTCTAATTTAGAACTCAGATGTAAAGAACTGAAGTTTTAAAATTTCAAACTTTTCTTTCAGGTTTTTAACTTTAAAGAAAAGGGGAATCCTGAGGAATTACTTATGTAGGTCTCAGGTATGTGGGTTTTTCTTTTCCACAATTCTTTTCTGGCTTTCCTTCCCCCAGTCCCACTTTATCTATAAATGTTCTCCTTGATGTCCTTACTGATTCTGCTCTAGACAATTAGAATTAGTTTTAGTACAGTAATGAATCTGAAATCATGTTTACAGTGTTTGTCCAAGTTAGGCTCCTACAGAAATCTGTAATAACTTAGTTCTTACACTTCCACCAAGTTGCTGCTGTTTCATGAATTAAGTTGTGGTTAAACTGTGACTGTTAACAAACACAGATATGTGACACTTCTGAAAAAAGGAGGAACTTGATGATCTGCCCATGATGGTTGTGTAGGTCTTAGTTTAACACTCATCTTTCATGAAATTGTAGTGGATGGGTTCAGTTTTGTTGAAGCTACTAAATTATCGAAGAAGTAGCTCTTAAAAGTGGCTGCATGTTGATCCAATAAACTGCTTGGTAGCTGTAATTTTTATGTAGAAGTGTAACACTGTAAATTTGATTTTGATATATTCCTTATTTTATACTGTACTAAAGCCTCATGTTATAGAACTCTTTCATTAAACAAAAATTAAGGACATCTCAATTAAAATGTTTATAGATAAAGAGGAGGAAGAAAAGAAAGCAAAGGAATTAGAGAAAAATGCAGTAGCAATTACCTGAGACCTACTCGGTTTTGAGGATGTCTGATCTTTCAGTCAAGCATTTGGAAAAGGAAAACTAGAAAACTCAAAAATTACATACTTAATTTCTTTGAAAACAGTTTTGTAGGGATTAACTAATAAAAAAGAGAAGGTGAAGACTATCAAACATACCCAGCAGTGTTTTGTAATTTTACTGGGAAGTTGGTCACTTTTTATATGAATTATATTCCAAAACATGCAGATTCATTAATTGTGTGCAGAAGGGTCTTGCACTGCAGGCTGTGGGCAGGTCCAGCCCTGTGCAGGGTCTCAGCTCTGCTGCAGAAGGTGCTTTGTGATGCTGGGTGGGGGCTCTGGGGCAGTGCTGCACTCACTGACACAGTGGTGCTGCCCGGCCCAGCGTTCCACACCGGGCTTGAGGAGGTGGTGCCTGAGTGCCCAGAGTGTGCAGGGACACAAGTGTCACCTCGGGTGCTGCTTCTCCAGGTGGTCACACTGCAGCAGTTGACTCTGACAGCTGTGTGTCTGCTCTCCCTCGCCAAACATCTTCATTCTCAGGAGTGACTGTCAGTTTGCAGTAACAGATTAAAGATTCGGGATCTTGTAATAATCTTCAGTAATAATGCTCTGTAATTATAGTGTCTTCTCACCAAGGTTTTGCATAAGAAGTTCTTTGTAATTTAGTGATTAATTCTGAACAGGTGCATGTATAACCTGCAGCCACACTTCTGACCTTAGAAATATAAAGAATCATTACTGATTCTTCCTGGTTCTTAATTTTGTTTATTTGTTCACCAAAGAATTTTGTAACTGAAAGGTGATGGTCCTAATATCTTAAAAGAGATTAGGAGATTAAAAGAGACTTTTTATTATTTTCCTTGGGTTTGTTTAGCAAAGTTCTTTATTACTGCTGACATAATTATCAGTACTATTCAGCATTCACCATCTGACATTGAGAGAAGACAGACAAACCCACACAAAATAAAAACGTAGAAAAAGAAGGATTAAATAATTTTTGTTACTGTAGATATCAGTTTGATTTTGGTGTTTCTCAATGACCTTACCTGTAAGTGCTGTGGAATCTGCTTTCTGTTCTGTTTCCAGCTGCAGTTTTCTTTAGTCTAAAGTAGAACAGTCAGAGAAGATCTGTCACATACACCTGTGATTGGTTTATGTAGGATATACTAAGCAGGAGAAAGGCAGTAAAAGTGATTTTTTGGTAAGGGAATAAAATATTAACAAACTGAGAGCAGTTGAGTACATCCTCAATTCTGTCACTTCCTAATACTAATATTTCTTTAAAATTCCAGATTCAGGTTTTAACGGAACCACGTTTCCTTTCTGTGAGGAGAAATGAGAATTACTGGATACAAAAGATTCAAAAGATGCATCACTGTAGAGACAGGAATGAGCAGCAGAGAGAAAACAGTTTAGTTTGTCACAGCAGCTGTTTGTAGTTAGCATTAAGTAACATGGAAATAGTGAAGTAGTATTTGAAGTGCATGTTGTAAAATTTCATGGTTCTGTTTTTTTTTTTCATTGTTCAGTAACTTTGTTACTCATTCTGCAGTAATTTAGAAGATCGTTATCCAGTGCTAGCCAAAGGAATAAGTATATAAAAGTCCAAAGTTTTAAAAAACAATGTTCTTTGCCACTTAAAATAATTATGGAGGAATTAGTTCCTAAAAGCAATTGAAATTAATTTTATTTAAAATTCTTCCTGCATTTTAAAGATGAATAGTATTCTCTGTTGTAGGATAGCTACACCTACGTTTTTTTATGGCTCTGAATGTGGGAGTAGAACGACTACAGAAAAAAAATAGATAGAAAGTCCGTTTCCAAAATAATTAAATGGCAGAAAAAAAATATTTGACAACGCCAGGACATACAGGTCTTAAAGCATCTCCTATCACAATAAATACTCAGTTTGCAAGTAGAAGTTTATAGCTGAGACAAAATGCCTGAGGGAAGCCTGACGGAGGATTTGAGTATGCAAAAGAGAAGTTCCTTGTACAACAGGAAAAAACAGGATTATGGTGACAGTAGCTGTGAGAGCTGACTTAATGGAATGAGTTTTCAAGAATCTAATTTCATATTCTCAGGTAAATGCAATTGAGATTTTTTTTTCCAAGTAGATTTTAGATGTTGTAAAGGTAAAAGATGATGCTGTAAGTAATTATACTTAGGAGATGTTATTTTAAAAATGGAGCATGTGGCTCAGTATTTCTTGGTGTGTAGAAAAGTTAAAGGATAGTTTCAGTTCTAAAGTTGCCAGGTGTGTTTGTGCATGGGTTATCCTGGATGTCTGCATAAGCATGGGAGCTTTCAGCACAGGGGAGAGAGTTGTTGAATCTGAAACACAAAACTGGTTAACAGTAATACCCTGAAAGGTCTGACTAAAACTTTATTCTTGGTTTTTGCTAGGCTTTTGGTCTTGAGTTGTTCTTCAATAGGTTTCCTCAACAAAGAAGGAACAGGCACTAGCTTCATTTGGAGCATAATGCATGTGCTGTTTCAGTAAGGTGTATTTCACACAGGAAACATCTGTTTGAGATCTTCAGGAAAATAAAATGACAAATGCAAGATACTCTTTCTTGCTTTGTTACTGGGAATTTCAACTAAACCACTTTGAAAGCCTGACCTAGTAAAAAAAAGTCCTAAGCCTTTACCCTTGAGCAACTGGACCCTTCTTAGACATGCTCATTTAAGTGTTCTATGAATTCTGTTACTGTTTTCAAAATACCATGGAGCTGCAGGATGGACGTACTTCCACTGATAATACTTTTTTTATGTGAATTATATTATAGTCTTTTGATGCAAATTGTCTAATTATTTTTGTATAGACATTATTTCAGTTTGCAGCACCTTGGGTAATCAAATTGGAGGAAGGACAAGTAAAAATTCAGAACATTTTTACTTTACTTTTTAAGATGTTTTTTGCTTAGTTGCCTGAGATTATTTTTCTGTTTCAGAATGAACACAGTGACGGAGAAGATGATGGACAAGTGGGAGAGCCTCATATGACAGACTCTGAAAATGAAGATAACCCAAGGCAAAAAGAAAGTGACTCAGATAATGAGGAGCCCCCAAATCACAATGTGAGTGATTCAGAAAATGAAGCAACTCATGGAGGGAAAGACAGTGACTCTGATACTGAGGACCGTCCAAACCGGCATTTAAGTGACTCTGAAAATGAAGAGGCCTTAAATCATCGAGCGAGTGACTCTGACAATGGAGAACCTCCAAGGGATCATAGCAGTGATTTTGACAATGAGGAATCACACAAGCAGCCAGCCAGTGACTCTGAGAGTGAGGAGCTCCAGAAGCAGCAAGCCAGTGACTCGGAGAGCGAGGAGCTCCAGAAGCAGCCAGCCAGCGACTCTGAGAGTGAAGAGCTCCAGAAGCAGCCAGCCAGCGACTCGGAGAGCGAGGATGTGTCCAGACACAAACAGATAGAGTCTGAAGATAGCGATGGGGAGGACAGGAAGGAAAAGGTGCAGAATGACTCTCATCATTCAGATAATGAACATGTAAGGAAAGGATTTCAGGGCTCTGACAGTGAAGATGAAGCTCCTAAGAGACGTAAAATATCAGACAGTGATGAAGATGAAAAGGAGGAAGAAAAGACAGTGAAGAGGAAAACAGCCATCCTTTCTGATAGTGAGGATGACAGTGAGAAAACACGTAAGAAACTATACTGTGAAAACATGCTGTGACAGGCAGTGGTGTGAAAGTTAAATCATTGCTTTTGTTTGAATAAAGCATCTAAGTGAGAAAGCATAAATCAGATTTGGTTTTGGAGCAGAACTGCATTTGTAGAGGCTGCTGTTCTGACAGCTTTGCTGTGTGAGTGTGTGTGTAACACTTCTGAGTAAGAAGACTGTAGGGATCTAACTGGCATCTGTTGACATGGTAGTTTGTTATTTATCTACTTTGTTGCTGTTTCTCAAGTATTTTTTTCGTGTGTATTTTTTTCATATACTGGGATGAGAGATTTGAAATTACAGTTTTTTTATGGATGGATGTGATGTATGGAAGGTCCAGTTGCTGATTTAATAAAATACTTCAGAATGGATATGCTTTTTAGGAAATCACAATGATCTGGTGTAGGAAAACTAGTTAGAGAATAATTTGAGAGTAACAGTTGTCTCCTCTGTCACTGGGACATGTAGTAATGCTCCTTTCTGCTGGCAGCTGCAAAAAAGGTACGAATCCTTTCCGATGCTGAAGAGTCGGACAGTGACGCTGCTTCAGAGAAATCTGACAAAAGGAAGAAAAATGTTGTATCCGATAGTGAGGAGGAGGAGGAAGAAGGAAAAGAGAATGCTGGGAAGAAAAAAGGGAAAGATCTGTTTGGCAGTGACAGTGAATCTGGAAATGAACAAGAGTAAGTGGGGAAAGAATATGAATTCTTTCGGGGTTTTAGACAGTGGGAGTGATGGTAAATGGAAAACTGATAAATCCCAACCAGAGAATGACCATTCACCTTCATTGCTGACGTGAAGAGAAAGGTCAGTAGGAGACAGAACAAAAGGGAGATCTTCACACAGTCATTAGAGATTTTGCAGAAAAGGCAAATCTCATTGTTGTAGTCCAGATAGATAAATGTTACTGTTACCTTCACAGGAACCTGATTGCAGATATATTTGGAGAATCTGGTGATGAGGAAGAGGAGGAATTTACAGTAAGTGTTACTTGTGGATGTCCTCTGTTGATTTGCTAGATCTGAAGAGAATGTATGTGCTGCATCAGGTCAGTTTTGTATCTGGCAGACTCACTGGGGTAGTCTTTGGGTTAAATAACATTTACAGCTCATCTTTTGGGAGAATTGTTGGTGTGACAGTAGTCACAGGGGGAATTAAAAAGACTCTGCTCATCTTTCTAGATCCTCTGAAGACTTACCTGAAGCTTTTTTAGTGTCAGGTACTTGAGTAGATGCTCAGTCCTCAGATCAGATCCATGCACTGATTTGCACTATCTGTACTCATCAGGGTTTTAACCAGGAGGATTTGGAGGAAGAGAAAGGTGATGGAGACATGAAGGAGACAGCAGATGAATCAGACTCTGATGATAACATCAAAAGAGGGAAGCAGTAAGTCATTGTGTTACATATTCCTTTCTTAATGCCAAATTTTGGTGAAAGGGCATTGTGGACCCTGGATAATTCAGGTGTGCACGTGTTGGATGCACAGTAAGGTCTGAAGGCGTCTGGGAGCCATTGGAGCCCTTTGCTAGTTTTGCATTTTGCATACTGAGGATAATTAATTATCTCTCAGGGACCTTGAGTCTCAGTGTTTGTACACTACAGAAACACAAAATTATTTCCTGCCAAGGACCATCAGTTTACAGTGTGGTTGTGTTCCAGCATGGACTTCATGTCAGATTTCGACATGATGCTGCAGCGGAAGAAGAGCATGAGCGGCAAGCGCAGGCGGAACCGTGACGGGGGAACTTTCATCAGTGACGCAGATGATGTGGTCAGTGCCATGATCGTGAAGATGAATGAAGCTGCTGAGGTGAGTTTTCCAGGCTCCAAACACACCTTAAAATTCAGTTCCCTTCTATGGGAAAATCATGTGATTAATAAGATACAAAAATCTGGCTTGTATTGAGCAGGAGTAATCTGTACACTATGGAAAGTGTCTAATGTCTGTATAACCATTTAAATGTTATTTTGCTATTCTTAATAAAAACATTCTGTTGAAATTTTGATAGAATACTAATTTTAAAAATTAAAATTAGTTAAATTGCTAAACTTCCATCAGCTGAGATCAGCTTCTATAAAAAGGGATATATAGGTGCTGTATAAACCTAGTAGTATGTTAAATACTGAGAAAAGGACTATGCTTTAATTTCATTAGAGTGTCACATGTGTCGTACTTTGGTATTTGTTCCTGAGAAGAGTCCTTTTCCAAACTGTTTGAATGACAGTGCCATGGTAATGATATCAGAGTAATGGATTCATGGGACCTTCTGTCATGGCAGCCTGCCTTTTTCTAGGAGAAATGTTTAGTATGTTAGTGTGGAAGGTTTTTTGAGATCTTGCCTTTTCTCAGGTGTCTTCTGTTTTGTTGAAGTAGCAATCAAATTAAGAACCAGGACAGCGAAACACATTAAAACCAATTGAGGGATATACACAACTTTAGAAAGTAGAGGAGCTTTACAAATAGCAACAACAAAAAAATCTTCCTGAGAATGAGATCAGAATAATGAGTTCAGAAAGATGGGGAGAGTGAGAAAGCAATCTGGGAGGCAACTGAAACTTCTTGGGCTTGACAGGAGAGCCTTTCTCAGACAAAATGACAGCCAGGTGTTTCAAATGAGGTGGCAAAGTTTGAAAAACAGGGGCAGGAAGAGCGAAGAGATGCATTAGAAGAATCTCCTCCCTTGCAATAAAACAAATATTACACAGAAAAAGCCTTCAGTGGATTAGGACAAGTAGAAAGGAATTACCAGAGCTGGACAGAAATCTGTTGATTGCAATGGGTGTTTTTGATATGGGTGACAAGTTTTGAAGAGATAGTAACAGTCAGGCCTTGGATGAAAGTAATTTTGAAATGACAGAGGTGAAAATACATGTTCTCTCTTCCCATTGTTCTGTTTAGCTACTTTTCTGTTTTTCAGATGAGACTTTACTAACAAAGTGTTATCTGTGCACAGTATAGAGGACCTCCAGTTATTGTAGTCAGTCTTAAGTCATGAAGTGGAAAAAAAAAATTAAATTTAGGAGCACTCTCCTAATGTGTTGCTTTTGTGGGAAATACTGACTAAGGTGATGACTCTTTTTTCAGAGAAATTGTTGCATAATTGTTGGTGAGCTGTGGAGCAGGGAACAAAGTTTGTGTAATTCTCCAAAGTTGTACTTAATAGACTAGTCTTTTTCTTGTAAGTGTTGCAAAGAATGGGAGTTGCTGCTTTCTTTCTTTGATTAACTTGTGTTGATTCTTCAACTCTCTACAGGAGGATCGTCAGCTGAATACACAAAAGAAACCAGCATTAAAGAAATTAACTTTGCTACCAACTGTAGTTATGCATCTTAAAAAGTGAGTTGTCATTCTTTCAGTTAATTGTAACCTTGGGCAATGGTCAGAATTTGTAAGATTTCATGGAGTTACACTACAGCTACACTGAATATGCAGTAAAACACTTTTTTTAATTCCAAATAAATACTGAAGCTAGGTGACCTCAGAAACATAAAATTACACATTTCCCCTCTTAGTCTTACATGAAACAAACTCAAATGCACTATATTCCTGAAGGAATCTTAAGATTTTGCTATATTACATGACTTTTGGGCTTCTCTTTAAACCTTTTAGGCAGGATCTCAAAGAAACTTTCATCGATAGTGGTGTTATGTCTGCCATCAAAGAGTGGCTTTCTCCTCTTCCAGACCGAAGTCTGCCAGCCCTAAAGATAAGAGAGGAGCTTCTGAAGATCCTGCAAGAGGTTTGGAGCTGACTTTTCACCACATTTGATTTAGAGCTTCTCCACAGTTTTAGTCATGTGCTTAAAAGAAATGTGAGGTGATAAATGAACTGCAGCTCTACCCACGGGCTGTGCAGTGAAACACGCAAGGAAGCAACCTGCACAACAGGTGTGCTTGTGTAAAAGAATTTAGATTATTTGGCCCTGCCTGCCTGTTGCTGGTTTCTGTCCACATTTAAGTGAAGAGTTACTTGCTGTGCATCCCTGAATTTTTGCCCTTGTAGTTCCTTCTCTTTTCTGTTCTGTTAAAGTGTGCAGTGCATGGGAAGGTCCCTCACACTCAGTGTAGGCTTTCAGTGTCTGTGGCTAAGCTCATTGCTTGAGCGTCTTTGCCATCTAAGTTTTTATTTATAGAACAAATTATTTGAAAGCAGTAGCACAGTTTTGGGGTAATATAAACTAGAGAGCATTTGGAGCAAAAAGATCTAGAAAGCTACCTAATTTTGTGTATAAACCCAAGAATGTTATGGCAAACTTGTAGATTTAGGTGTTTGATACTTTAAACAAAATTCCCAGTGGGACAATGAAAACATTAAATTTTCCAAGCTGATTTAAGTGAAAGGTTTTTTTGCAAAGTTCAGTGACACCGTTAATGTTCAGACATAATATATTGCTGTTTTCAGACTTTTCCTTTTCTCTGCAGCTGCCCAGTGTGAGCCAAGAGACGCTGAAGCACAGTGGTATTGGACGGGCTGTGATGTACCTGTACAAACACCCCAAGGAGTCGAGACCGAACAAGGACATGGCCGGGAAGCTGATCAGTACGTAACCTGCCTGTGCCTTGCCTGAGATTCCACTGATGATGAATGGAACTTAAGCATTGGTTTCTGATGCACTACTGTTGTCTGTATAATAGATTCTGCAATGTAGGACCCTCACTGATGTGTTTCATAACTTTGTAGAGCTCTTAACAAACACTGTTACATTAACTTCTGCATGCACCTGTTTCATTGTCTTAAACCAGAGGATGGCATTTGTTTTGCCCCAGTTGTATTTTGGCCCATTGTCCAGATCTTTTGAATATGCTGCAAAGGCAGGAAGGTGCTGCCAGAGTCCATGGACTTCAGAGAGAACTTAGCTGACTGAATGTGTACTACTCAACCAGCTATACTCCATGTGGAGTGCATTCCATCCAGAATGACTGCAGACTGATGATAAACTTACATTGTTTAGGACCTCTTCTACATATTTCTAAAATAGCATTCCTGGGTTGTGCAGGAGCTCCTGACACTGAGTATTCTGAGAGCTTGGAGATGTTCTAGAAGAGTAGGCAACAAAGAGACTCTGGGAATGAAAGCTCTTGCTTTCTGTTCACAGGGCTGGTTTTCCTTTAAATACTAAGGGCTCAAAAGTTATTTGGTTGAAAGGAAGCGTAAATACTTGCCACAAACTTTCAAAGCTGTACTTGATCACCAGAGTGGTTTGAGAGAAACGAAGGCCTGGTCTTTGTTAACTAATCATTTTTTTAATAGATGAATGGTCTCGACCTATCTTTGGCCTTACCTCAAACTACAAAGGCATGACCAGGGAAGAGAGGGAACAGAGAGATTTGGAACAGATGCCTCATCGAAGGAAAATGAGCAGGTAGGAGTAGCAGGCAGAAACGTGAAATTCTAAGATGCCATCAAGAGAAACCAAGTGGTATGTAAATACTAAAGGAAATAAAAGGGTAAAAGGGTAGTAAGTTATGGTCACTCTTCTCTTTTAACATACTTCATTGTCTTTTAAAATTTCTTTCTCTGTGTATAGATGCTTATAAATAATTATTTTTCTTGCAGCTCTGGTGGTCAGACTCCCCGTAGGGACCTGGAGAAAGTGTTAACAGGAGAAGAAAAGTAGGTTGGATATATTAATTTTATTTTTTTTTCAAGTGAAGTATTGTGGTTGCACTACCACTGTGGAATTTTTGTAGAGGTTTTAGAGGCAGTGGTATACAGTGTGTGTTCAGGAGAGCACACTGGGTGGCTTTACTTCTTTCTGGATAAGATTTGTCTATAACAGTCACATTTTTTTCCATAGGGCTCTCAGGCCTGGGGACCCTGGGTTCTGTGCCCGTGCGAGGGTCCCAATGCCCTCCAACAAAGACTATGTCGTCAGGCCCAAGTGGAATGTGGAGATGGAGTCCTCCAGGGTAAGCACTGGCAGTGTCCTGGTAACTGTTCCTAAGCCTGGGATTCTGTCACCATATCGCCATGGTTACTGTACAGGAGGGTAGTTCTTTCAATGGCCTCTTGTAGTGAGTGTGAACAGTCAAATCTCCAATAAGTAGGCTGCTCTAAGCTCACCACGTGTTTTCACAGGAAAGCATCTCTGACCAAAAAGAGATTTTTGAGTTAACTTTTCTAGAATTTCTCTCTCAGGTGAGAATCTGATTACAGGCCTCTTGCTTTAAAACATTTTGAGCTAAAGCTGCAGTTCAGTACCTGTGTCACTGCACTGATGTTTTTATACCTCTCCCAGCTTTTGTATCATGTTCTAATCATATTCCTGTTTGGGAAACCTTTGAGGTTTTGGAAAACATGAACAGATTCGGTGGAGGCCTTTGTGTTGCTTTGTCTTCATCCATCTATTCATACAGTTTCATTTAAAAGGGGTGTATGTGGTAGAATATGTGTAAGTGGGAGAAGTAACAATTGCTGTGCTGTCTGCTGTTCTTTCTCCTTCTGTCCATTAATTGAGATATTGTTTCTAGCCCGGGACTATTAAGAGAGGTATTAGTCGCTTGGAAAAGCACAAGAGACGGTTTGCTGAACAGAAACGACTCAGCAAAGTGCATCGTGCCATCAAGTTCAGCATTGAAGGCAACAGGATGCCCCTGTAGCCATACCACTGCCTTCCCAAGTTGGAGAGGTATCCCTCGAGGGAGGTGTGAACAGTGCATGTGCTCCAGCTGTTGGCAGTTTGCACATGCAGAACAGGAGTGTGTACACCCTAACTTTAACCTGGAAAACTTTCCTTGAATTCTCTCGTGTCTGTACTGTGACCTACAAGGGAACTTGTACAGGAGAAAACAGGCTCTAGCACATAACCTCTGCCATGGCTCCTGCCTGCACAGCTTCAGGGTACCCAAATGACAGGAGTTCAGTGAAAATACCTGTGCTCAAAACCAGCTTTGCACCACCTGTGGTTTTGAATACTGTTCTGACACAATTAGGTTTTCCAGATTCACCTGAAGCAACACATGGGAATTCTTAGCCCTTGGTACAGGAGCTCGTGTCACTGCATGCCGGCGTCTGTGGCTGACCTGACTGGGGCACAGGGAGGTGTTTTTCACAGCTGCTCGTTCAAGGAAGTAGAGTGATGTGAGACAATAGGGGTGGTTGATGGGAGCTACAGAAAGAGACCAGGGGGAGAAGAATCCTCTGCTGTGCGTGTGGGTTGGGAGAACATGCATCAGTGGGAATTGTTCTGACAATTCCTGGTCTGCATTTCAATGCTGTGAGCAGGGCTGCCACAAGCTAACAGTGACAGGAAGAGGTGAGCACAAGCCATAGATAACTGTTGAGTTCATATTAAGTTTCATATTTATTTGTTTTTAAAAAGATATTTTCTTAAACATCACTGTGAAATTTTAGGTATAATTTCAATGAATAGTGAACAGATTTATGAATAAGCTTTATTTAAAATCAGTATGTCAGGAGCACCTTCCTTAGCCATGGGAACAAGTTTCTAATGGATGTGTTTTTCAGATACTAAGTAGCATGTTTTGGATAGCACTGTTTCTTCCAAACTTAATTGTCATGTTTCCATCACTTACTGTTTCTGTTGTCTAGTTAAGGAAAATTGCCTTCTAGGAAGCACTAGCTATGGCTTGGAGGGTCCTTGCTGTTTGTCTTCAGGGGCGTTTCAGCACACCATCACTGAATTAATCTGTGCAGAATAACTGTTACGCCACCTGGTTTTCATTTGCAGTTCAAATACAGAGATGAAATGCAATGCTTGTATGATCAGCTTAGGCATTTCTTTTTGCTAACCCCTACACTGCCTTTGTTCAGTAATCCCTTGCTTTCTAAATACTAATCTCTGACCTTTAAAATAAATGGCAGTCTGAAATTGATGTGTCAGCCTTAGTCACAGTGTATCTGTGTCTAACTCGCCTGCAGGAAGTCCAGAATGGTGACACTGGTGTGCTGTGGTTCTGACATAGCTCCAGCCAATAGATACAAAATTCCCAAATGCTACACAGTGATTGACCCTGCACTGTGATGGCTGTGAGTGCCACTGCCTCCACTTGGGCCCTGCAGATACCAGGGGAAGCATTTTCCCCTTCTGGGAAGAGAACAGACAGATCAGCTGGGCCCAGTGGCTCCCCCAGCTCCTTGCCCAGGTGCAGCCTCACATGTGCCGCTTGCCTTGGACCTCTGGGGCGTCTGCTTTTTTTCAGTGGTAATTATTAGTTTTATTTTTTAAGTTCCAGGGGACCTCTAAGAAAGGGGTGAGTCGACTGGACAAACAGATGCGGAAATTCACAGATATCAGGAAAAAAAGCAGATCGGCCCATGCAGTGAAAATCAGCATTGAGGGCAATAAGATGCCATTGTGACCCTTCACAGAATGCCCCATGAGCTCTGCTGTAAGACAATACACCCACAGACTCTTTGGAGACCTTTAAATTTTTTAACTTGTTTGGGGTGGGTTTGGTTTTTTAGTTTGTTTTTTAAGTGAACCCTTAAATTGTTGGTTCAGGTTCTGGTAGAAGATGTTGCCTGAGGACTGTGAATATGGGGAGTCCTTTCTCCTGATTGTATTTAAACTGGCCCTGTTGTGTCCTTTGTACAGATCATGTATTTGTTGTATTGCAACACTTTAAGAAATAAAACATCTTCTGGGTTTTTTTTGGGAGGAGACTGCCTGTTCATTGCTCAGATGAAAGTATACACGGACATTCCACCTGAGATGTGGAAAAACTGAGGGGTTAATTTTTTGTTCGGCTTCGTCCATTTTCTTTTTATTTATTGCTTTCTTAATCAGTTGTTATGTCGTTGGAGATCGGCATCTATTGTTTTTGATTTAGAAGTATTGATCATGTTCCATGCAAAGGATTTTCTTTTCATGAAGACTAATGTAAAGTTCGGGAGAAAGCCAGCAGACTGATCACTAAAAATTCCAGCAGCTTCCAGCTAAAATGTCACTGTAGCTTTCCAGTGACTTTGCAAAAGTCTGTTTTACCAGTGGGAAGGAGAACATTGTTGTGTTAGGGGGGGATAATGCTGTTTCTTTGTTCCTGCTGCTGCAGACTGACAAGAGAATAACATATGGTACTCTGTGGCTTATTTGCCTCTACCTCTGAAAATGGCTCTCTGCTGAGCTTGCCTCCAATAAGAGGACTCTTCTTGCACAAGTAATTAGCAGTTGGCATTTTTTCATAAGAAAAATCACCTTTGTGCTGGAGGAGCAGAGCCTCTGTAATGAGTAGTCTGTAATTCCAGGGATCCTGGTGTTGGCTGAGTTACTGCTGGCACCACTCATGGAGAGATTGCAAGTTTGTGTAGGGGTCACATGTTGAATTTGCCCCTGTGAGAGTGGAGGGAATGACATTAACATAGAGCTGGGACACAAGCTTGAAGCAAGGAGAGCACCTGTGCTGAAGGAGGACACCTCTGCTGGCTGGGGCACTAAAGAGCTCTGCTCCTGCTTTCTCCAGGTATGTGTATAATGTAGTAACCACCTCAGGTGTGTGGTTTTAGCATGCTGAGCCCTTCAGGGACTTAGGGTTTAGGGCTTTTTTTTAGTTTTAATTTCTTGAAAGCCAGGACATTCTTTACTGCCATAGTGGCAGATGAAACTCTGAAAAATAGTTGAACTGTGTAGAGCTGTTCAGAGCCAGAGTCTGTTTGGCCTGGGAGGTTCAGGGGTTAGAATGGATTCCTATTTCATCCCCTTTTTTTGTAGTTCTGGTGCTAGAGTCTGGTCCTACTATTTATGGGGGTTGCCAGGGGTTATGAGTTACACAAGTACTTTACTCAGAATACTTAAAGGAGCAATTTACACATTTCAAATTTTCTTTGAGGGCAAGGTGACTTTACACCATTAAGGATGGGAGCAGGCATAGTGTCATAGATTGAAACACTGTAATAATAGAATTCATCCTGTTCTTAGAGGTGGTATTAAGAAAAGTCAATGGAAAAGCTTTCTGAATCTGCTACACTTTCAACCACCTCTTTGATCCAGGGGTTGTAGTTGGATACTCTGGTGTATGCACCGTATTTCCCTTGCTTGGCACAGCCCTTGCCCCAGCTGACAGTGCCTGGAAGAAACGAAGTGTTGTGGTGGGACAGTGATGGGCCCCCTGCTGCCCCCCTTGCAGGCAGCGGCTGCGGCCATGCTGTGCATGCTGTCGGTGAGGAAGCGCAGGGTGGAGCCCCTTTCGTGTGTGGCTGCCCAGCTGCTGCCCATCCACACTCCCCTCTTCAGAGAGCAGGGCAGCCAGGTTAGGGCTGGGCAGGCAGATGGAAATCACAGACTCGTTCAAAACAGCAGCAGAAAAATGTCACCACTGTAGTTGCTGGAATTGTAATGGGGGTGCGTTCAGCTCTGTTCCAAAGCTATCTTCTGTTCCCTGAATTCTCTCTGCTATTTGTGAAAGTCTCCTGCAGTCAGGACAAGTTAAAACTTTAAGCAAAGTGAAAAGCCTAGGTGATATTTTGTCACAGGGAACAGGAATGATAGGGGGTTACAATGCTTTGATCTTTCGTTCTAAGGTGGCACAGCCCAAACCAGATCCTGCTTGTGACAATTATTTCTGATGCTGCAGGCTGTGATCCTGCAGTCCAAACTCTCGAGGTGTCCTTTGGAGGCAAGACAGAGCTGCAGCCTGTATGCTGACACATCAATAGAGATTATTTATTTTCCATAAATACTGTCCGTCATTTTTAAGCAATGTCGTGTCTAAACTTCCATGCAACTGTATGTTTTCCTCTCAGGAACTTGACATCAGCATTAAGCTGCAGCTGGGTCTAAGGCTGGAGAATTGTTTCCTGTCAGGTGCCCCGTGCTGGAATGCTGTTTGCTCCTCCTACACATTCCTCTCCTCGAGGGGTGAAGCACAGACTTGTCTTTGCTGCAGCATTCCTGCAACGAAGGGTCCGGTCCCTGTGGCTGGAGTTGGGGATAGGAGTTTTGTGCTCTGAGGCAGTTACAGGCTTAGTGGAAGAGGCAGCACAGGAGGAAACTAATTTCAAGGCTAATTGAAACCCAAAATGACCTTGAGCTCAGACTGTCCCTGGGGGAACTCTTCAGCCTGAAGAGTCCTCAGGATGTGCTCAGTCTGTGTGCATAGTGAGTTTGCCAAAATATTAATAATGAAGTTAATAACCAAAGAGTGGAAAGGAGTGTGACACAGTCTGGCCTCCTACCATGGTCCAGCTCCTGGAGATTTACATAACCTATTTTGACTTAATTCTATACTATTGATGCTTTTAATCCTATTCAGTAGTGCTAAAAATAAGCACTGAGAAGAAGCAAAGAACAATTACCAGAAAATGCTGTCTTAGGTTATGAAGAACTGGAGTGCAAAGGGTTTACAAAACTCTTTTAAAAATAGAATGAATATATATATATATATCTAATCTTTATATATATACATACACGATTAAATTGCGAATTGCCTGCTGTAATGAAAATTTAAAACTTCCTCAACTTCGTTGATATTAACACTTCATTTCAAGAAGAAAATGTACAGGTTGGGCAGCATTCAAACATTCCCATCTATCAACCCAAAACAGGCTAGATGGTGGAAACCCCTAAAACTGGTTAATAGTGACATTTTCACTTGTCAAAATGCACAATGAATGCACAGTCTACCCAGGCTCAGCCTTGGATTTTTCTACCTGTAAATACCTCCTGACATGTGGAATTGGGAAATCCACTTGTATGACAGCAGTAAAACAGACTGAGGGTAACACAATGGGTTTTTAGATCAGAATTTCTGTGCAGAAGCCCCCACACAGCACTAGGACACTGACCAGAGACAATAGAGTGAAAATCGGTAATGAATAAGGACATGCACAAAAAATGCCCCCAACCATGATTTAAAATCCAAAACAAGACAATGGAAACAAATACATCAGCTGTCCCTGTTTGCCACATGCACTTGCCTTCACCTTTGAGCCCTCAGTTTTACCTCCCTTACCATGCTCAGCATTCTAAGGAACCTCACCTGGCCATGGAACTTGCCTTGTGAAAATTACCAACCTTCCAAAAGGAGGCAAAGCCTGGCTTTTCCCCAGGGACACGCAGACACAACCTGAAAGCACAGATGATCTGACTGACTTAATAGAGAGGGTATTAACATTCCAATCCAAAAGCAAGATAGGGGAAGAATGATAAAGGTTTTTAAGGTCCCTATTATCAAAAAGCCCAGCAGAAGACTGAGAAATACATGTGGTTCCATTGCTCTTGACCTGAAAAAACAACTTTATAATGGCCTGATGAACTTTGCTCCTCCTGACAGACCCAGTGATGATAAAGTAAGAAAGCATTTAGGTGTGGTGTTTAGGGTGAGACTGGAAGTAAAGTATTACCTGCCAGGGGCAATGTCCACGATGACACAGTGTTCCTCCTGATACCCTGGAGTCATACTGCTCCAAAGCAGAGCTCATGTTTGAGTGGTTTGAGGGGTGGGCTGAGGTTTGTTCAAAACATCTCCCCAGTCACTGCCCTGATGCAGTGCCTCATTCCCAGGATGAACAGCCCCTGTTCCATTCCACACATCGTTGGTTTTGCCCGGTTGCATTTCCCACTGCTCCTTCCTGCCTGGCTGCAGGTGCTGTGGTCTTGTTTTGCCTGGCTCAGCTCACCCTGGGCAGCCAGGGCTCCCCTGGCCCTGCAAGGCCTGGCAGTCTCCTCCACTGCCTCACAGTGCTCAGGGACAGCCAGCTCTTGCCCCGCAGCACTGTTCCACAGTGGCTTCTGGGTCAGAGCTCCCCAGTGTTTTGTTCCAGCTGAAAACATCTCGTGCCATCCCCATTTCTCCAGCGTCACCCTTTCCGCACACGCTCTGTCCAAAAACATTCTTTAAAGTCTCCTTTTCCCCAACATCACCATGTTCCAGCTTTGTCTAACTGCCCTCTGTGCTCCCATTCCACTTGGGCACAACATCCCTGTGCTCCCATTGGCCCCTGCAGAGCCATTTCGGCCCCAGACGCTCTTCCTCCAGAGCCCACCTGGCTTTGATCAGGCCACAGGGAAACGGGGCTGGAGGGAGGTATGACAGAAACAAAGACCTGAGCTTAGGATATGTGGTGTCATGTTGAACTCAACACAGTGCTTTTCCTGTCCAGGGATGGAAACCCTCCAGTAAGAGTCCAGGAACAACTCTGACATCGTGATGTTCAACAGCCCGTTGGCCACCAACCGAGGTGTGCAGAGCTCATTGCCCAGACACGGGCCCATGGCTGTGTCTTCTCTGAGTCAGTAGCATCAGCCAGGAGCAGCCTGCCCAGGGCCCTCTTCAGGACAAAATGCCAGCCCAGCACTCCCTTTCTGCCTGCCTTAACAACCAGTTTTATTTACACCTCAGGACAGGATTATTTACATAGGATTATAACAACCAGGATTATTTACACCTCACTGCTAACTTCCCTCTGTTTCTCCTAAAATCAGGTTTCTCACTGTTTTCTCCTGTGAATGGAAGATCTCCTTAGCCTCTTCAAACGAACACTTTTCCTCATTGCATTCTCTCTCCAGGTTCCCTGGACAAATCTCTTCTAGGAAGTGGTTAGCATGTTTATGGACTCACAGCAAAGGCTTTGTCTTTTCTCATAAACACTAGAAGAGCAAAATTGAACAGTTGGTACAGGAAGACAAAGCAGCAGCATTGTTATGGTCACAGTCAGACAGGTATTCAGTAGAGTGGTATAAATAGGGGGAGGGGAAATTTACACAAACAGCCCAAAGGACAACAAAATTAGCCTGTGTTGCGGCAAAAGATACCAATAGTTTAAGCTTTCCTTCAGTGAATCAAAAGAGCCACTACTGAGACCTGTAGGTAAGTGCAGAAATAATTTTTTATTCCACAAGACTCTTGAGTATTGCAGCTTCTTCAGTAGAGGATGATTATATTTTTCTGCTTAACCATCTTGATTCCCAGCAATTATTAGTTTGATATTTGGTAATGGAGACCCAGTTTTCCAGGTGCTATTATAGCCACAACAGGACAGACACCAATCCTCCATTAAGAGAAACATTGAAATGTCAGTTTTACATTTAGCTCATCTCTGCTTCACTTCACTATATGACCTGCCCTCCTCCTGCAATGCCTGAAGCTGCTGCTGTCAGTAAATTAAGGGAGGAAGGGCTGAAAGAGGCAATCTGACAGTAAGGTCCTGCCCACACACCCCCTGCTGCTCCTGAAGGTTTTTGCCTTTTTGTTACATCTCCAGAAGTGTGGCCCAATATTTAAAGCCCACCCAGCAGATGCTGGGAGAGGTTGCTGCTTAGTGTTCTAAGGGGAAAGCTCAGGCTGTAATCCCCACAAAGCCCACAAAAATCTACATAGCAGAGCACTTAACAGTGCTCCATTTTCCAAGTCATGGGGCAGTGCCCTTGGACAAAGAACCCAGTTTTGGAGATGGACTGTGAAAACACACATTTCTTTGTAGTTGCAGGAACAGTACCTGCAGCAATGCCTGAAATTCTAGAATTATATTAAATTGCCTCATTTCTAGGCAATTAATAACAGCCCACAAAAATTCTTAATGGAGTAAGGCTTTGGACAGATCCTGCTGTCTGGTAACAGAGAAAATGTCTTTCATGTACATGAGTGAAATTTCCCTTCACCACCCTGTGTGTTCTGGGGTCACCTCAGAGGATTTACCTACTCTGAATTAGGTGTCCCACACAGAGGAGATGCCTGTGGTGAGCCTTCTGGTGTGTAGATACACTGCCAGCTCTGCTCTTCTTCCTCTGCAAGGACAGCCACAATGATCCCCGAGATCCTGAATACTCCTGTGCCTGTTCTACAGCTCTCTGGAGCCATTTCCAAAGCTCATGCAGTACAGTCAACACAAGGTCCAAGAACACATGTTGAGAGCACCTCATTTTAGCTTCCCAAATTGGAAGTCTTTGCCATGCAAAAATCATTATGATTTTGGATTCAATATCATAAGGAGACTATTTTTCAACAGGAGAGTGGGCTATGTATAAAGGTAAGAAAGGGTGATTTCTCTTCAATATATATATGAATAGTATTTTTTTCCTTGTGCATTTCAGAAAGTGTTTCTTCAACCCACAGGACTTTGTGTGCAGAACAGAAATGTAGTTTCAGTTTAAATGCTGAAAAGTGCCACAGTAACACAAATTAAAAAGGTAACTCAGAAGTACTACCTGAATATGAAAATAGGCAGCTGCTGTTGATATAGCACATCAGCAGGAGAAATATCCCAAGTAAGAAGCTGCTCTCCATGTCAGTGAGCATTCAGAACACTCTGACTTCCTTCAGAGGGAAAAGAAGAAACAAATTAGTCTGTTGTCATGAAACCAGCTGGCAACAAAGATGAAGTAGAAGCAAGAGGACAAGTGCAGGGACAAAGAAATCAGAATCTCCCCAGTTCATTCTGACCTTGTGTCCCTTGTTTCTCCAAGCCCCAGGAATCCTCACCAGAGGCTAAGCCAGCCCAGGCTGTGGTGCAGGTTCTGAGCCAAAGTCCCTATGGAAAAGCCAAGGGGAACACGGGAATACAGGGATCAGACTCCAGAGGAGCAGGTACCACTCCCAGCCACAGCCCCGTCCCCGCTCTGCTGGCTCTTGTACCAAGGGCAGATGCACAACCAGCCATGAGCTCCAGCAGCCACTGTGCAATTCTTGATGGTCTTGGCAAGTAAGATCATCCACACCAACCCCAGCCAGGCACCAACTACCATGTATCTGGGAGTCACAGGTACAAGACAGAATTCTGGATTTCTTGGCATTACCTTCCCACGCTGAATGATTTACCAGGATTCAACAGCACGTACTCCTCTGCTTCCTGCAGCATGTTTTCAAAATCACAGGATCCAGAGTGAGTTCACCTACACAGAACCATGCAATTATACTCACTTTTTTCTTTATTTTTTAGAGGAAGACAGAAAAGAGATTTGGATGTACACCAGGAACAGCCATAAGGTCAAGAGGTTGATCATTAACCCATCACAAATATTGACAGAGGAGAGACAACCTGGATTCTATGAAACACATTAGAAAACCAAAATCAGAAGAAAATTGCATGTGTGTTTCCACACATATACACAGGTGTATTAAAAAGAGAATCAAAAGGTCTTTAAAATTATCCTTCAGTAATAAAAGCCACCTTTTGCAACAAATTTATTCAGGAAAATATGGAAATTCTGAGAGCAGGTTTCTGATACTCCATCGCCTTTGAGAGCAGGTAAGACCAATCCGCTTGGAAAATACACAAGCTGCTCTGTAAACCTCTGTTGAAATATGCAGAGCTGGGAGTGTGCAGGAGGATTCACAGCAGTCACCTGCAGGCAGGCAAATATTGCCCTGTCACAGGCACAGCCACTCCGACATTACAATTTCTGCTGTTTCTCAGACCTGTGTTTCATTGGCTTTGCACATGTTTGTGCAAGTCAGTGTTACAGGTTTCCTCTTCCCAGTGCAGGCCTGGTGGGAAGGCTGCTGTCCAAAGCATTATTCTTTAACATTCATCCATCCCTGAATCCTGTCCCAAGGCAAAAAGAGGAGGAGAGGAGAGAGATACAGCCAGCAAGTGACACAGAAGCCCTTGGCTTTACAGCTGCTTCTTCAGTGCATGACTGAAAATCCTCACTTTGGTAATAAGCATAGGGACAGCTTCTGAGGGAACAAATTTAAGAGGTATTAAGCCTCCTTGCTGATATAATATTAAATTTCTTATAAACTCTAATAAAATTTCGTTATACCTGGGGTTTTTTGTTTAACAATGTCATCACAAGAGCAGACTGAAGTTCTTCAATGATCCAAACATGCATCCAAGTCCATCGAGATGCTGGAAACACATCACTACAGCAGAGATAGCTTTCCTTTTTCTTTCTACAAGATTAATTATGTTTAACAAGTCTCAAGTACTAAGATTAGAAACAAGTATAAATTGTGATATTAAACTTCACTTGGACTACTGCTACTTCCTATGGACTTACTGGTGCTGTATGTCTTTATTTTGTTTACTGATATCCACACAGACAGAGATACAAACAAACATGTATTTATCAGTAAAAGCATCAGCAATGCTAACGCAGCCTGCAGCCCATTGCATCCAACAGAACAGGAATGAACAGAAGTGTTTGCTTGCTTGTTAATTAGAAGAGACTTGCAGACTTCATGATAAATAGAGCCTGCAAAAGCTTGGAATTTAGGTGGATTTTGTTTTGTTTTGGGTTTTTTGTTTGTTTGGGTTGTGGTCTTTGTTTGTTTGTTTGGGGGTTTTGGGGATAACAGTAAAGAGAGTTCCCATTCTCTTTTAAGGAAGTTTGGGAGGGTAAAATGGAGCGTCAAGCGTGCAAAGAATGGAAAATACAGATAAGTTCCAATCACCTGCTGAATCAACAATCTGTGAACATCAGAGTAAGGTGTGAAGAACTGGAGGTAGTAACAATACAAAAATTTCACTGGGTTGAAAGAAAAATTATACAAATACCGAGCAAACCAAAACAGTTACTGTGGGTAACACCTTGCAGTACCGCTGAAATGACAGAACTGCATCTCTAGGATTATCTGCAAAACACTTTTCTCTGTTCCCTCCTATCTCCACTCCAATCAGTTCAGACATTTTACATAACTGACATTATTTCACAGATGGAGTTGTCTGACCATGGACTACTTTATTTTCTACAATGCTGTATGTACAGCATCACAGCTAACAGAGGATATTTTCTTGCCTGTAAGGCCGAAGTAGGACCATAAACAACAAAGAAACAGCATAACCTGCAACAAACCAATGTAAACAAGAAAAAAAAGGAAGAAAAAGAAATAGATACCAAGGAAAACAGCACACAAGGTTAACACATACTCAATATTTAATACTGAAGATCTGACAGTACATTATAATGCATACTGTCACTAGCACAGAGACACAACATTCCAGACTCTGGATCAGAATCAACCCTTCAAAGGAGCTGACATATCTATGTGGTGCTGGATCCACTCAAGGTACTGACTAACTTTGGTGTAGACTCCAAATTTCTCCCTTCTTCCACAGCCTTCACCCCAGCTCACCAGTCCTATCAAAAACCAGGTATCCTTATATCTAATGAACATGGGGCCTCCGCTGTCCCCACGGCAGGAATCCTTCCTGTCTCCCAGGCTCCCAGCACACAGCATGTTGTCAGAGATATGGGAGCTCATGGCCTGCGCGCACTCGTTGCGGGGCACGATGGGGATTTCAATGTACCTGAGGGAAGCAGCATAGCTGTTGTTATGCTCGCTCCTGGTGCCCCAGCCCGTCACCACCACCTGCTTCCCACTCCTCATCAGCTCCTGCTCTGCCAGGTTGCGGGTGGGAAGGCAGATCGGCAGCGCGTATTTGTAATACATCACGTGCTCAGCCAAGTGCAGCATGGCTATGTCATTATCTGAGGTCTTCTTGGTATAGTTTTCGTGGGTCACCCATTTATCAATCCAAATGGTTTGCTCATCTGTCTCAGGACGGAAACGGAATTTACCTGGAAGAGCAAACAAGATGACAGATGCTGTCAAAGCTTCTTTTACTTTAAAGACCAAAGCATCTGAATTACACCGGGCGTTAGGACTGCACTCCATGTTTTTACTTCTCTTGTAACACAACTGTTTATGTCATAAGTTAACAGCGTTCTTTACAGATGGAAAAATCTCTAAACTTTTCATATTTACAGAAATACCTATAGAGCTCTAGAACTCTGGTCATCAGCTGAGAAACCAAATTGCCATGTGGTGTTCATATTTCAGTACACTTGTGCAATGTGAGTCACCTTCAGGAGGAAAACTGTGGGAAACCAGGAAATCCCTCTTGCTGCCTTGGATGGGCTGAGACCCTGGCAGGGGGCTCGGAGAGCTTGGAATGGAGCCAAAGATCCCTCTGCTTTTGATCTCAAGCCCTGGAAACAGTTACCAACTTTATATGAGGAATTACAAACCAGGGAAAGTAGAATAAAATAAGTAGCTTATTTTTAAGTAGAAAAATAGAATGTTAGTATTCATATGAGAAGTGTACAGGGGGGTCAAGAAGTGTAGAGGGGGGCTGAGATGGAGGAATCTGGGTGTGTACTGCCCTCCTTCCTTCTTGTTCATCGTCTCCATTTTCTTGGTGATGGTGGCACTTGGGGATTGGTTTAAGGTAGAATTTCACTGTCTAACATAGGTGATAGGTATTGGAAATTAACTGTAAATAATGTCTGTGTAGTTTATAGTATAAAAAGACAACACAGACCCGAGGGTGGGCAGTGTGCCTTGGACTGACCTGCTGAACGCATCATGGCTGGTCAGGGAGAACATGTTATAGATAAGAAATAATAAACAACCTTGAGAACAAAGGCAAAGCGACTCTGACTTCTTCTAAAACCATCTGGCTGTGAAAAGGACTCTCGAGAAATTCCCAGGCAAGGGGGTTTGCGAGAGAAAACAACCTTCTTGGAGCCAGCATTCAAAGCTGGGAGAGCAAGCACACCACAAAACAGGACATTTACAACAGGACGTGAGCTTTATGCTGCATAGCCAGGGCCTGAATGGCTGAATGTCAGCATTTGTAAGTTAAAGTTGACTGACAGGTAAGATTATTCCTTTCTGAAATCTTACATCTTACAGGTATCTTAAAATACCTGTAAACACTTTTCCCAGCTGTCTCTTAAGACACCTCAGTTGCTATTTGTGCTACAGGATCATGGCTACTTCATGGGCCAAGCAATTACGGAACAGCAAGCAAGAATCTATGTTGAGAAGGGCCAGAAGTGCAAGAAGGCATTTGTGATACACTGCAATAGGAAAGGCAGAGATAAGTTTTCTGGCAGGCTGTCAATGAGGTCCTGCAAGTTTTTTTTCTGTAAGGAGCATCTCCAAGGAGAGGGACTTACAAGCCACAGTAGTTACAGAAATATATTCTCAAAAGATCTCTTAAACCCAGCTTTGGATCTTGGTGTTCCAGACCATTTATTTCTGAGTCTCTCCTCTTGCTCCTCTGCAGACAGACAATGGACAGTTCACACGTGGCCGGAGCAGACAGCTGAAACTGCTCTGATGTCTTGTACTGAGTGGCACCAGCCCCTGACAGACTTGCTAGCATTGAGCCAACAATCACAAATCAGTTTTTCTCTCCTATCACAATCTCTTTTCTTTGCAGCAACAGTGTTCACAGCACCCCTGAGGCAGCCTGAAGCCACTGTGGCTGGGGGCTGGCTCGCAGGGCTTTATTCCTGCCTTCACAATTACAAACTCTGCTTTAGGCCTTAGAAATAACTCTGGACTCAAGCACTGTCAGACCACCTCCTCCGAGGGAGGCAGAGTGGCTGTGCAGGAACACTCTTGTTGTGGGGCCACACGCTCTGTACACCAGCACAGCCACCAGCTGTCTCCATCCTGAGGCACCCACCAACCAGTGGGTGAC
Organism: Peucedramus taeniatus; assembly: GCA_013400575.1. Lineage (NCBI taxonomy): Eukaryota > Metazoa > Chordata > Aves > Passeriformes > Fringillidae > Peucedramus > Peucedramus taeniatus. Next base: position 117,688 of record WBNO01030437.1, read on the forward strand.
GCCTTTCGCACTGCAGTGACAGACTCCCTCACCCCCAGGGGGACACCCTTTGGCTTCTGGTGGGTTATCCACCCCCAGAGTTTTAAATTCCAAAAATCCTGGATGTACACCTGGAGGTACTGAACCCAGAGGCTGTGAAAACACATCGTGTTCCTGCTACACAGTAAGGACCATCATAATCTTGCTGCTGGCACAAAAATATTAACTGTGAAGGCAGAAACGCGATTTTGAATTGAATCATTACATCCACCTATCAGCTCTATCTTCTTGGAGTTCTGAACACACTTCTGGATGCTCTTAGGCTGGTGATGCAGGAACAAGAGCCACAAACACAAATATTGTGTTATTCTCAAATCCATCTTCCAAAACTTCAGCTACTCTGAGAACTAACTTTCTATTTCAGACACTAAAAAGCCGCATGAGCGCTGCTATGTGAATCCTCCCCAAGCTGAGTGTAAACTCAGATGCAAGTTTCCCCCAGGTTTGCTCCTGTGCTCAGTAAGCTGCAGTGAGACAAGTCCAGAAGGGTGTGGGGTATCCCAGCCTTACAGACACAGGTTGAGTAGCACCTGTGCAGGCTCAGTACAAACACTTTTCCCAGCTGTCTGCATCCACATAGCAATGACTCCATCCAAAACTCTCCTCCTGGTCACTCACAGATGTCTCCAGGTTTTTCTGATGAGAACTGCTTTTGTGGCGACAGATGTGTCTCTGTGAAAAGGTGAATATTCTGGCACTAAGAGGACCCAAGGCTACATCACACACTTTTTGATTCATTCTTTATGTTGGATGTACATAAACTTATTGTCTGTGCTCTCCAGCATCTGCACATCCACAGTGTGTAAGGAACATGCATACAGACATCTATTTTTAAGGCTATATACACAGACAATCTCTTGGCAGGACTCTCCACAAATACTGGGAATAATCTATCCTTTAACTAATGGAAAGCAAGCATAACAGTTGAGCTGTTATGCCTCAGCACCAATGCTAGACAGAAAACATTGTTAAAAAAAAATCTAAGTGTGAATGAAACACTAATTATCTTTGTCTGTTAATTCAGGAGAAGGACTTGACATAGTGACATTTTCTCATGCTCCAGAGCAGCAGAGCAAGTAAAGACACTGTTGCCATTCTGCAGCACCTCTCCAGTGAAACATTCTTAAGTAAGGGTGTTTAAATACATGAAAAGGCAGGAAGAGACCATGTGACATTTTCCTGGGATCAAGACTTTTTTTCAGTATTGCGATGGTCTTAAATATTTTCATCACCAGAAAAACACAGGCAGAAGAGACCAAGACTTTCTACTTTATAGACCAGCAGCAGTGCTCAATAGACATCAGCTCATTTCCAGAGTAAGGCTCAAATAGCTCAAATGAAATCAGATTTTTACTAAACTTTGTTTAAAGCTAAGGTGAATATTAAATACTGCCTAGACAGACCACTCCTACAGCCAAGGACTTTTGTCTTCAGAACCTGCCAGTCTTTTCCCTGAGATGATAAACGTTAGGAAATAAACAGTTATATTTAAAAAACAGGGACAGATGATTTTTCCATACCAAGTTTAACTCTGAACCCCTCGTTATCCTCAAGGCAGTGTGCTGCTGTTAGGACCCAAGCTGGATGGATGAGAACACCCCCACAGAGAAACCTCCCTTCGGAATTTTGCAGCATAATCTGAAACAAGACAAGGGAGGTGTGACACTGCATGGAGCACAGCTCACAGAATACTGTACTTATTCTTCTTGGGTGCTGCCAAATACCCAGAATTATCAAGCACCAAAGCATGTCACATTCACTGAAGCCAAAGCTCTACAGGGGGACAAAAGCTCTATAAATAGAGTCTCTGTGAAATACCTACAAAAAAGTTTTGAATGTCCTTCCTGAATGAGGGTTGGCTTCATCCAAATCAGCATGGGGTGATGCTGGTCACTGCAAAGAAGCACTTTGTACTCAAAGCTTTGAAATACAGAACACAAATGAGGGGTGCGTCCCACACCAGAGACCATGCATCATCTCAGGCTGCAGTTCTCACACTGTGGTGTAAAAGTCCTTTTAATATCAAAGGGAACCAGGCCCTAATTATTTGCATTCATTAGTTCCATGGTAAGCTCTGTGAGGTCTCCCTTTTCTTTGTGATAAGCCAATCTGCCATGGCATATTTTGCTGATTAAGTCTGCTAACTTGAATTTATGACAGACAAGGCTTATAAGAAAGGGCAGGAAGATCACCTCCCACTGGAAGGCTGTTGCAGGAACTGAAGCACACATCACACACCATGAGTTCCCCAGGATGGAGCAAAAGAGCAGGCGAGTGTCATCACCATCCTCTCTCTTGGCAGTGTTGGCACAGTAAGGTCAAAAACTTGGCAACAGCAATGACGTCAAGAATCCTCACAGATACTAAATTATTTTTTCCTGCTACTCCAACCTTTGGGATGCTTTTGAAAAAGCTAAGGGAATCTTAACTTCATATGACACCACCAGTAACAACGCAAGAGCCTTTCTGGAGCAAAGAGGGAGGCAGAGCATTTGTGGCAAAGAATCCCTTTCTTCTTACCTGCCAAGGGCTGCCTCCCCTTATTCCAACTGTTCCATCAATGAGCCGAATATTGAAGTCTGCTTTGGCTTCAGTGTAGTCCAACTTCACTCTTCCACAGGGGTACTCCACTGCAGAAGACGCAGAGAATTCATTAGCAAAGCCCAGCTCACCCAATCCTCTTCCTAGAGAATTTCCTCTGTCTAACCTAGGCAATATTGTTCAGAGGCTTCATGGAAGTCCCTCAGTGCTTGGCAGAGGAGGCAGTCTCCTGATTCCCCTCTATGTCTCTAAGAGGCAAACATGGATAAAGGGCCATAAAGTGGGTATGGGGCTGGGAAATGCAGACAGAATTACTCTTCATGGAATCGATGTTTTGAAAATGAGCACAAAGTGGACTGCAGACAAATCTCCCCTAAAACTCTTTTACATCAGTCTGAATAATCCTCTGTCAAAGCTGGACTACAAACATCCTGCTCTTACCTACAGGCTCACACGTGGTGTGGTCATCCTTGAGCTGATATCCCGATGCACAGCTGCACACGCGATGCTGCTTGGCAGGGTCCTCCCTGCAGAAATGTTCACAGCCCCCATTATCCACGGAACAGTTGCTGTATTTGACCTCTGTGGGAAAAACAAACAGCAAGAGAGACGTGGAGTTGGGAAGTCAGAGTCACAGAAAGGTAAGGTGGCAAAGTGACATCGTGCTTCAAGTGGGTAACAGCTGTAAATGGATTTGGAATGATAGCTGTGGGCTTCAATGACACTCAGGTCCCTAGACCTAGGTCCAGAATCAGGGAGTGGGGAGATGGAGGAAACAGATTACTGTAGACTGGAGAACAGAAAATGCCCTGTCACTATGTGCCAAGTCTCACAGTGAAAACTGTTGATGATACGTGACATACAATGCTCATCCCTAAATATGCTATCCAGCTTTTGTCCAAGGAAGGAACTGTCACAGTAATAAAACATTCACAGTGGATTGGGTTTTCCCCTGTATTTAAAAACCCCATCATAATCCCTGTGTTGACAATTCTAAAGTAAACCCCTGCTTCACAGAGTTATTTCCAGTATTGTCCAAAATTTAGATATCTTATACCTCTAAAATTATTCTATGGCAATACAAAGTTAATTTTGCTTTAGATAAGCACAGATAAACCTCTTACCACATCAAGAAGCAAGAGAGAAATCACATTAGTAAAGAAAGTAATAAAGAAAGAATATGCTGAGCAACGACTGAAGTGTGCATCCCTATCACAGAGATCCCTGTCACAAAGGATGCAATTTTATAGTGGATTAAATGCAGTGTTACCATAACTGCACAAAACCCCCTCCCAGCCTTTGTTACAGATGCAGAAAAATTTTCCAATACTGTCCTTGCAGGTCCCATTGGAACAAGGATGTTGCTCACACTGATCTCCATCTGAAACAGATGTAGGGAAACTCAGTCGCTGAACCGTACAGAGCTCACAGATCAAACATCAACACAAACAGACCCTCCCCAGACTCCCGAGTCTCAACCATGTTTCTGGCACTTAATGGCATACAGAGCTCACAGATCAAATGTCAACATGAACAGACCCTCCCCAGATTCCCAAGTGTCAGCCATGTTTGTGGCACTTAATGGTGACACCTCTGTGACACTTGGCCAGAGACAGGGCCATCCATTTGGGCTCTCAGTTACATCTGCTGAGTGAGTAGAGTGGGCAGAAGGGGAGGAAAGCAGAAAGCCTGAAGCAGGCAGGGCAGCAGCAGGTTACTGCTGGATCACGTCAGGCATGGTTAGAGCATCAAAGCATTTTACACCAATTCCTTAACTCTGAGAAGATGACTGATGATAGGTACAGGTGCACCTCAAGTGTTTTAGGAAGGTTGCTTGTATGATAGAACAGGAAAACATCCTCTGCACACCCCTTATGAGAGAGAATGAGAATTTGAATCAGTATATGACACATGGCAGGAGGAAGGCTGAGTACTAGTAACTCCTGAGGAAGCACAGAGAAGTGATTAGGAAAGTCTTCACTTACCTACATACTTGCTCCAAAAAATTAGCTGTGGAGAAATAAAACTTGTATTACAGTGAGAAAACCATTTTTAACAAGTGAGGGATTTTAAGTTTTTGTAGTCTTGGCCAACAGGACACAGCACTTGGGTCAGTAACATCAGCCTCGTTCTTTTTGGCAGTGTAGTGACTGGCACTACAAACAGAAACAAGAAAACCAGACAATGATCCTCCTGTACTGTCTGTACTAAGCACTAAAACTCCCCTGCTCTGCTTGCAGGCTATTTTCTTGGCACTTACTGCCAGGTAAGTCACCTGAGTTCACTTGAGCCCAGTTAAGACAAAATATGGGCATTCCAAGCACAGCCCCTCTCTCCTCTGGGATCTGAGGGACAGCAAGGACCAGGTAATCCTATGCTTTGGGCCTACTCTGCTAAAACAGCAACAGGGAGTACAACCCAACACAACAATTGAGTGTAGAAAGGGGCATGAATCAGCAGACAGTAAACATAGTGTCCAATTCAAAATAGGAGTTTGGAGAAGGAGAGAAAGAACATAGTGATAACAGAAATGTTTGTCAGGCATAACTGTGAGACTTGGGAGATACACTGAAAGGCAGCCAGGACTGGTGAAGAGACAACAAAGGGGAAAGACTGGAAGGATTGGGAAAAACTTAGTAGCAGCAAGAATAGCCAGTGGGGTCAAGCAAGGATTGGAATTAACTGCCTAGGACCTAAACCTCACCAGGTGGGTCAGGTAGAACATGCTTGAGTAGCCAAGCTTTGTGGCCCATAGAGGGGTAACTTGACAAAACATTGTTACACAGTGACACTCAAAACCATGCCTACATCCAAGGAGTCAGGAAAGATCTGTGTTCAGTAATGACAGCATGATCTCCTGTGCCCTGGATTGCAATATTTTAAGAAAATCATTGATTGGCTAAGTTATCTTATCCTTAAAAAAAAACAACTTACTGTTGCTTCCCTGGTTTCAAATATCTCACTGGCCTCCTCAAAGTCACAGATCTCTTCAACACACTCACGCTCCACAGAGCCTGGCTTGAGCTCCTCCAGGAAAGTGTTTGACCGCTTCTGGATTCTCAGGACTTGGTTTGCATCTTTACTGCTGTAAAATACTGCAAGCAAAAAGGTGAGAGCAGAAGCAGAGAAAAGAGCTGGCTGAAAACTCGTAGTGGTGCTTCCCAAAGGACACTTATGAGAGCAAGAGCCTCCCTCCAGTACAGCAAGAGAGGCTGCCCTAGACACCATGTGCTGTCTGTGCTGTACTGCAGAAGCAAGTTCCAGCCTCTGCCCTGTGGTACTCTGACTTCTCATGGGGCTCAGCAGGGCTCTGACCAGGCAGCTGTCAGGGCCCCAGCACTGTCTGTCAACCTCTGCTAAAGGAAGTCAACCCACCTAATGGGAACGATTCCACCCACTCCCTCTGACTAACAGGAGCAGGAAACGAAACTGCAGTGACTGGGAAAGGTTGAAGGCCATCTCTCAAAAGTATGCTTACCTGAGGTGCAGCAGCCCCAGGAAGAGCAGGCAGCCAGCAGCAGCCCCACAGTGAGGAGCTTCCACATCCTGCAGCAGGAGTCACCTGAGGAGAAAGCAGGCATCAAGAGCACATTGCCAAGTGACACAAGACCCTGCTGCAGACAGTTCCCACCCATCCAGCTCTCTCACCAGCTTTTCAGAAAGCTGCTTCTCTGATGAATGCTCTGCTGTGCCCTGTCTCTAACTCCTGGTCTGTAGCGGCTGTTCACTAGGATCCCTCCAGACTGGTTTGCTCCTTCCCTTCAACACATCAGCAGCTCTGCCAGAACACTTCTGGCCTGTCCTGACACCCTCCCCTTGTCACTGGAACTTTTTTACAAGCTTCATACTGCATTAAAGCAAGCTGTACTTGGAAATCTCAAAGGATACCATACTTTTAAGCACTTACTGCTTTATTCAGTGGGAATGAATCAGCGTGATCTGTTCTTCCTTTATGAGCTCTGCTGGAACTTAGTTAATCCATAACCTCAGATATTTACTTTTTGGAGTGACATGAAGTCCTTCCTTTTTAAACAAACAGTGCTCAGGGAGAGCTTGACCATTTACCTTCACACTGGAAAAGTAAAACAGCTGAGGCACCCACTCTGCCCTTCTCAAACAATTTTCTCCTTTTGATTCTCTGGTGAGCAGAAATGGTTATATATAATTTGCAAGTGTACATAACCAGTGCTGCAGTCTCTTGAGAGATCCTGCCCTCTTCTCACAGCACACAGTCACCCAAAAGAGACACATATTGCAATGTTAAAGAGTCCTCCCACTTCATTTTTTCATCAAAGCTTCCACCACATAATAACAAAGGGAACTAACCCAGCCTGACAGCCATGAGCAGACACCAGATGCTTGTACCAGCATGTGGCATCTTCTGGCGTCCTGGGTTAGCTCTCATCAGAACGAAGTATTCTATTGAATTCTGAACACCAAGCATTTAGAGAAAACCTGCAATCCTTTTCAGAAGTTTTCTTGCATTGGAGGTGGTAGGAACCAGCATGTTTGAGTTCTCTGCAAACAGAGTCTGCAGTGGCGCTTCTGTGAGCTGTGCAGCAGAATTCCAGAATCATTCAGGTTGGAAAAGACCTCCAAGACCATTGAGTCTAACCTGGGACCAATCCCCACCTTGTCACCCAGCCCAGAGCACTGAGTGCCACATCCAGTCATTCCTTGAACAGCTCCAGTAATGGGAACTTCAAACCTCTCTGGGCAGCCCCTTCCAATGCCTGACCACCCTTTGCAGGAAGAAATTCTTCCTGATGTTGAAGATACGGCATCTTCATGCAAATTACCTGTGCACCCAGGACTCCTCTGGGGTCCTTCATCAGGGAAAGTGCCACCAGAGGTTAGGGAAAGATGGCCTCCCCCCAGCATCTCAGCTCACATCCCATGGCACTGATTAGGAGAGCTCTGACTGCTTATAAAACTTTTATTTCCTTTCTCCCTTACAAATTTGGCCATGGACTTTCTTGAAAACAAGTTTTCTTTAAATTAAGTTCATCAGTTTGGGACTTCTTCAGAAAAGACTGCTGCTATCTATATCCCAGTTGGGGAAGATGCGTGCGCTACAAAGCTCTACTGGTATGTTCTTTATCCTCACTTCAGCCATTCAACAAGAAAACTTCAACTGAGATTAATGACAACAGATTTTTTCTGCAAACTGAATTTATGAAACACACCTAAAGACAGGAAACGTAAAATAGGAAAATTCCTAAATAGAAACACAGGTAATACCCTGTATGACATGTATTACTCATATTTGTAGCTGACCTGGCTATTTGCTACAATGTAGGTTATGTGGTTTTGAATACATGTTTGTTTCTAAGATTTGGTATAGTCTCAGAAATAAGATTGGAAATTCAGGACATGCACAGCAACTGCCAACCTCAAACATGCAAACCAATGTGTCAGCCTCCTAAAAACATCCTATTTTTTTTTTAACCTCTGTACTGATACTCAGTAAGAATTAACTTACTTTTTCATCATCCCTTTTGTTTTGAGGGCTTGGTTTTCCTGTTTTCTCCTACCACTGCAGTGAGGAAATAAGTATTTTAAAAGCCAGCACTTGGGCTCTCAGGTGATCTTACGACTTCAGGTGCAGGAGACTGAAGAAAAGATGGTCCAGGTACTTCAAGTTTTGCATGCCAGGGAACCAATTTCAATCTAAAAAAAAAAAAAAATCACAGTGCTGGGCTATTTTCTAGTTCACTTTCATTTAAAAAACCAGGATTTTTTCTAAGGAGGGCTAGAAGAGGGTAAAGAGGAGAAAAGAGAAACCTCACAAGAGAATGGCAAGACAGAAGCTCCATAAATTTAGGTTAGCACTGTGGAGACTTTTGATTCAATGTATTATGAACAGGCACTAATAATCGAAGAAACCACCTCCTTGAAGTAAAAAAAGCATCATGGATGTTTCAAATTTCACAGCTGAAAGATACTGAAAGATACTCCCCCTTGCAGCTTCAAGGGACAGAGCACACTAGTGTTTACACATTCCTGTGTGGAAAGAAAGCCAAAAGCTCTGCTTTTGCCTTTCTACAGCAAAGTTTCTGGCAAATTCTCAAATGTGTTCTCGGCCTTTAGCCAGGAGCACCAAATTGCTCCTCTCAAATTTTTCTAAATTGAAATTAGAAATATAAATTTCTGCAAATTAAATAAAATATAGACAAATGTAAATTTTGACAAAGAAGGAAACTGAAGTGGCAAAAAAAAAAATCAATCACAAAACTCTAACCCCACAGCTCTTCAGCAGTCATCCTGTGCTGCATCCATCAGTGCTTCCTATTTCATAGCTTTTAATTTGCAACAAATCTGAACAATTCATTGAGCAATAAAAGCACCAAGCCTACTTCCTACACGTACCCTGGAGTCTCTACCTGCCAGAACTGTATCAAAGTCTTCCTCTCATCCCAATCCCTGATTTCTTGCAAGACTTACAGAAACACAGTGTCCTGTGAGCCATCATCTCTCCCTGTGAGCTGTCTGAAACAAGACAGCAGTTCCAAACTGGCATTAAAAGGGGAAAGAGGCTCATACACACAGCACCAGACAGACTGCACCTGCTTCCCTAGGAAACCCAAGCTGAAGTATCAGTCTCCTCAGGTCACTCTTCTTAAAAGAAAAAGTCCTTGGAGCCCAAGGTGTTGCAGAGTTCAGAGGAGCACTGGAACATGTGCCAAAAAGGCAAGAACACCTCTCCATGGAGAGCCTGTGTGCTGCTGGGAAGTGCTGTGTGAATCCAGTTTGCAGCCCGGGAACAAGAGGAATTCAACAACCTGTGCAGATATCGAATTCCTCCCAGCCTGTTACTTCCCTGGTTGGGATCTGCTCACACCTGGGAGTGCTGCTGGGGCTGCAGTTCTGCACAGCCTCTGCCAAGAGAGAGACCCTCACCTTGCTCCAACTCCTCCTCTGGAGCAGCCCATCAATGCAAACCAACCTGCTCATGGAGGATGACATGAGGGCTGAGGCCACCCCATTCCCTGCTCCCATGAAGAAAAGGCCACAACTGGCTTGCATTTTACCATGAAGTCAACCAAAGGGGTCTTCTAGGTCATATGCACACTGCCTCAGCTCTTCCTTTCTTGTAAAGAAAAACACTCCCAGGTGACTGGGTAAGTGCAAAATACTAAAACTCTTCAGACAGAAGTTGCCAGAGAACTGCCATGACTCTTTTAGCTATTAACAATGTGGAATGTCACTTTCCAGTCTCAGGACCTTTTCATTCTGCCCACGTGAAAATGAAACACCTCAAGCTACTCCAGGCCCAGCTAGGGGTGCGCAGTTATTCATACTTTTGTATTTAAACTCACTGGTAAAGATCTTCACAGCACACCTTCTCCCAACCCATTCCATCTTCCTGAGATCCATTAGGTAGTTAAATCAAACCAAGAGGATGGCAGAAGAAGGAGGTCTGACATTCTGTAATGACACACTGAGTGGGGCTGTAAGTTTTTTGCTATTAGCTTCTGCCACATTATTAAAAAAAAAGACCAAAATTAATTAACCTCTATCAGAGGAGTAAGAATATCTTTTGTCTCTGCTGTTGCCCTCTTTGCATGTTTTCTGTAGTGCCATTTAAAGCAGAGCCTGACACTCAGGGTCTGATGCATGTGTGAGTAAACACAGTAGCTCTTATTTTCTCCTTATTCTGGCTCCAGGTGACCAATGAAAAATGGTAAAATGAAAACTTTACCATTTTCATCATGCAAGAGTAACATGTACATCAGAATGATGTTCCTGTTCCATACACTATTCTCTCCATACTCCTGTTTAATTATCATGTACAAAGATGTTTTTCACATAGAAAATATTCATGACCATTGTAACTTACTTTCCACCCACTTTGCAAAGTACTGTGGAACTCTACAACCATCCTCTCACTTTAAATAAATCTGTTGGAAGTTTCCTATCAGCATCTTATGAACACACCAATCTGTACAGATGGAAGAGAAAGCTTGTCACAATCCACTCTATGGACTGTTCACTCAAACATGCCAATTTTTTTTTGTTTCTAGTTTACAGGTGTCATTTATGGTACTCAGTTTCTATATTTCATGAGAAAATTCACTTCTCTGACATTTTTGTAAATGCATTTTCACTTATTCCAGTCACTGTACATATTGCCTGCGATAAATGGAATATGCTGAGGCCCAGGTGGAGAACAACTGTTCCCATCTCATCCTGGCTGTGCAGCACTGTGGCCAGGAACAGCCACCTGAGGAGGGGTAACCAACACAGCCCTGCTGAGTCTGACAGAGTGTTCCCATTGAGCTGTGGGTTAGCTGCCAGCAGAGCTTTGATCAGGATGAGCACCAGTAGAAGCACCATGTTTAAAACATCTTTTGTTCACTACAAGACATGGCTAAAAAAAATTAAACTACCTGATATCTTCTACTCCATGCCAATTAAACCAACACAAAAAATGCTATAAAGTTAGTCTACAACACTTACATTTACCATTTCACTCCTCTCTAAGGAACAGCTCTGAATTTCTGATACAAGCCAGGATAAAACCATTTAATCACAGCACAGGTTTTTATTAGCTGGTTCCCACCTGATAGGCACAGCAGCCCTCTCACAACAAAATCAGCAACAGACAATCCTTACTGGAAGCTCAGAAACATGTTTACTTTATATACAAGAAAAACATATTTACAACAAGTAAACTATGTACAAAAAAACTCCAAGAGACATTTCCATGGTAATCACTGTATAAATTAACAAAATAAATAGGAGGGAAGCAGGTCCCATTCTTAAGGCACAAAACCTTCTTCCCAAGACTGTACAGGGATTCACTTGCTTCCCGATGCTTTTGACAGGATCGCAGGAATGGTGGGGAGACCCCTGAGGAACAACAGTCGGTGGACAATGATACAGACATGCAGTCACTGCTGACAGTTGTAGAAAAACATCATTTTTCCTATTTTCCTTTTTTTTTTTACAGTACACACATCTTAAGATACAAAATATGTCTTGTAAACAGTCTGTTTTATAAATCACATCGCTATTATGCACATTTTTAAATAACATAAAACAATGATTGAAGCTTTCCATATGATTTGAGTGCAGAAGCAGTCGTAGCACTGGCACTGAAGGCCTCAGCAGAGCTGGACGCTCCCAGGTGCCAGGCCAGCATCTCCAGGCACCCAGTGGCACAGCTCCCCTTGGCCACTGTGCTGGCTTCTGCCAACATCCCACAAGGTACAACAGAGAGGCTGTACCAGTGCTCCCAAGGGCAGCCCAGGGCAGGGCACTGCCAACAGCCAAACCCCCCTCCAGTCTCCACTGCACGCAATCTCAGCCCCAACCATCATTCCCCAGAACCTGCCATTAAATATCCAGGATGGTGCCTGAATGTGAGAGAATGGACTGAAGCCTCTTCCAAGCAGAAGAAACCCTGTGCCCAGCTCACTGCAGCCACTGCCAGGGGTGAGGGATGTGAACAGAAGGTGCTGCATGGCAGGAGTTGCATTTCTCCAGGGACTAAACACCTGTGTGATATGTGTAGTTCTAGCTTCTCTCAGGCTGGTGCTCCTGAGACTGCTGGATAGTCTCTTTTTAGCAAAGCAGCACATTTTTTACTGTCTTTCCTGAGTTTCTCACCCACAAAAAATTGACAAGACAAACTCAGAATAGGCAGTAGCAAGGAGTTCTACCTGGCTCCCTACTTTGCAGATAGAGCTCACTGATGTTCACCACAAACTGTCTTCATCTATTCACAAAAATCTCACCAATAGAAATCCGCACTACTCCCAGTGAGACACTCAGAACTACAACCCTTTGGGGTTCCTTAGATCGAAACTTTAATAAATATCCAAAGGCACTCAGGTTAAACGCAGATCCCATTTTCTAGGTCTTAGAAGAAGGAAGAACTCCCTGCCTCTGATAAGTAAGACAGGAATATAGTGGCTGTCAACCCATTGATAAATGTGCGTGTGCACAAAAAGGATCTGAAGGCATTGACACACAGATCAAAAAAGCAAAAGAAATGAAGATGTGTCTGTGCACGCCTCATCACTCATGCAAATGGCTAATGGCCATCAGGTCTTGATGGATAGGACATGAATTAAGGAACACACCTGAATGTAAAAACTCTTTGGATTCTTCTGTTGCTCTGGGCAGGAAGAGTAGAGAGGAGCTGTTTCTATGGAAGCAAGAATTTAATCCCTCAAGGATTATGCAAGGCAAGAGCTTATTGTTTATGCATCTTCAGCCATGAGGCTGCTGGGGGAAGTTCACAGAACAGCTCCTTCACTGCATACAGGAACAAACAGATCTCACCTCTTCCTCCGGAGTTATCACCTGCGTCACCCCCCTGCTGCACTCTCCTGGGAAGGCTCATGGATGTCCCAGCCACGCACAATTCTGGGATAGTCAATGGGATGCACACACTGTGAGCTCACTGCACACCACCACTGGGGATGGCTGCATTCTGGGTCTCTCCTGAGAAGACTTCTCCTCATTTTCATCCAGATGCTGCTCTGTGCCTCAACAAGCAAGTGGGACAATACAGTATGCTTGCAATTCTTACTTACCTGATACCTCAGGAATTCAATACAGTTAGAGGAAGTCTATACTGATAAATAAAAAATACAGCTATGGAAGCAATTGCCAACATATACATAGGAGAAATACATTCAGGATAAGGCTGGATATATTTCCTGCTTAGGCCCTACAGTATTTATACTGTGCTTCTAGCTGGATGAAGCACATTTAGTCTTCTTTTACCTTCTCATGAGTTTTAAGACAAACCCTGTCACTCACCAGGCTGCGAGGAGACACATGGGTGAATGTGTCTGGTTAGAACAGACAGGCAGAGTCGGAATAACTCTTGGTGAAATACTAGGGAATTCAATGGAGTTTGCCCAGCTGAAACGAAATCAGCTCAGAGCCTTTATAAGCTGACAAATCTTTACATAAACTAACTTTACTGATTGTTATTAGACTAGAGAAGTGATATCAATTTGATAAAAATCTTCACAAGGAAAAAAAGAATTATGTCCTTAGCAAATTATCTTTTATGCCACTGTGTATGTGGGCTTTTCAGTCTGCAGCCATAGTCAGACAGGCGCCACACTGTAATAATAAAAAAATAATTAAATAAATACACAGAAAATGACAGTAATTTAAAATTTCTGCTGTCTCTCAAGTTTTACAGCACTGACTGTTGCCAAATTCCCTTTGCAGTGATAAAGATGGTGATATAACTATGCATGCTGGTCTTGGGCTTTAACAGCCACCCAACTGAGGTCAGCCATCTAGAAACTCTAATTCAGAGGTACTAATTTTTCCATTATTGTTGGAATTGTTGCTATACCAAGGCAATTTATCAACACATTCCAGTTTTCATTATGATGCTCCTTTGCTCAGTAACAATCCTCCTTCTCTCAGTGCTCTTACTGCCCCAATGTTTGACAGCATAAGGAATGTTTTAGGGGTACAGCCCAGGAGAACTGAGCTACTCTGATCTTTTGTATCACCCTGGAGTGAAGGAGCAAGGCAGCAAGAAAGAGAAACAAGGTGAAAAAGCTACTGAAACCTAGACAGGTGAAAAGATACAAGTACTAGACTTAAATCACATTATCTTGTGACAGAAACTGTTTTCTACACTGCAAACTGAAGTATAGAAACAGCTCTTGTGTTTGTGGCCACAGAAGTGGTACCACAGTGGTTTTCCTGGTACAGGCAGGAAAAGCTACACCTGGCTATTGCCAGTCATGCTGCTCCCTCCCCCAAGATGAAGCAAGTTGTCCTATATCTCCCTTCTTGTGCAGCCCAAACAGCTCATTAGCTTTTCTCTCCCTTTTATCTGGTCTCCCAAAGATGAATTCAGAAGAAGGAATGTCAGAGCTGAACTCCTGTAACCATTTGGCTCTCCAGAATTTTCTTTTCTTACTGCCAGGAATTTCTGAACAATTGTCCATGATGACTCAGCACCACATTTTTTGTGAAAACCTAAAGGTTGTACCATTGCCCCTGGCTGGTAGAGGAGAGCAGGCCCAGCAGAAGGCCCTGCCAGCTGGTGCAAACCCTGTCTGAAGCACATGCACTGTTTGTTGTAAAAGCATGAGTGAATGAGAATGACTCGATATTCATTGGAAGGGGTCTGCACTGGCTTCGAATTTCAGATGCAAATTACACACAACTACAGATGCATTAAAAAGGGATTAGTAAGATGAAAGGAGAGGCTTTGTCCCACTTAAGTATGCTAAATACAGGTGTGACACACAGATGAGCAGGAAAGTTTTGGGTCTGAAAAGACTGTCAGATGCTCCTGAATTACGACTGGCCAATATATCTTTTGCCCTGAATGATTCTACTGTGATGAAGTCATCCAGTATAGGTATCTGTGTTGCAGTTCTCAGGAGTCCTGCACTGTCCCTGGAACCAGAACTTCTCACGACACAGGACATGGCTCTTCAAACAGCGAGTGAGTTCTCTCCAGGAGGCTCTGCCAACAGCAGAGGAAGTGCCTCTCCAATGGATGCAGCCACACCCCACAGGAAAAAAGTAGCACCATGCTTGGTTGATATGAGCTCTGAACAGTTAAAATTTGGCTGCTCAGCAGAGATAGTTGTGAGCGCATCTGCTTTGTGAGGTGACTGCTGTGCAGTTAGGGAGAATGGTAGACACAGGCTGTGAAAACAGAGGCTAAGCCTCGCTGGCAGGAGTACTCCGGCTCAGCTCCTTGATCCCGTGCAGTATCCTCTTCATATGACCCACTTTGGTCACACCCAGGTCCTGTAAGAAAAAAGAAAACCTTACACTAAGAGAAAGGCAGAAGGAAACTCCAGGTGGCCAAGCAACAGTTACTAACTAGTCAGCCAGTTACAAAGAAAGGAGGAAACCAACCAGAAAAATTCCAAATCTGAGGGTTATATACAGAGCCTCAAATCACATGTCAAAAAGCTACTAAGGAATGCAGTGGGCACAGAGCAATGCAGAGAAACAACTGCGGACTGTTAGCCAGAAACACAAATTTTTTTGGCTGTCAAAGGCTATGAGAAAAGAAAGAGCACATAGATGTCAAGGACTCAATCTAGAAGCCAAAACATGCAGGAAGAACTAACCAGTCACAACTGACAGCCGGGTACCATGCAACAAACACAGGCTGTAGGTGGATGACATGCAGAGGGGTCAATTACAAAAGCAAACCTCACCATGGGAAGATGGTAAAGATTATAAATAAAGGTTCAAGGGGCATCGAACAAATGCCACACACTACTTCAAAAAAACCTGTGTTGTCCTGCTCTATGCAAGTCACCAGAAGGATGACAAAAGTCTCTGGCACATGCAAAGAACCATCACTTTCAATTTCTCTCAGTAGAAACAATGTCTCCTGGTAAGGAGACGAAAAGTTGTGCAATGCAGCTGCTAAGCCCTCTTAAAAAAGATTCTCTCCATCCATAAGCCTCATCAAAGTGCACAATCGCTTTTTATTGTAACAAAGAAGTATGAATATCCATTTGTCCAGTCACCGTGTAGTAAGAACCAAATCTTGCCAATTACAGCACCTTCTGCAAAGATGGTATAGTAGCTGAGAAAAACTTCTGTCATTAAAATCAGAGACTCTCAAGAACAGTATTGGCAATCTGTGTGCTGGACTGTATCACATCTCCAGGAAGCAGTGGCAGAACTGGACAGCCGGTCCCTCAACCAGCTCTTCTACCTCCCTGCTATTAAAAAACAGGTGACCCAAAACGATGAGAAAATAAAATGAGGCTGTAGTGAACCTGTTCATCTTGCCAAGGCACCTGGAATGAACAGCGGGCAGACCACTTCCAAGCACATTCAGCACAGGAGGTCATGCAGATGCAGCTGGCTATTTCTCATGAGCCGACCGTGAAAGTACCTTGAGGTCCCTCCGTTCAAGGTGCAGGAGCTCAGAGCCCCGGACGTCATGTCGGATGAAGATATCCTTATACTCACAAAGACTGAGGTGCTCAAGCCACGCCGCAACCTCCTCCGTTCCCCAGAGGTGAACTGTTAGAGATGGAAAAGCAGGAGTGCATTGAGTACCCAGAATCCCAGGAGACAGGGAGAGATGAGGACACCACAGCACTCAGTGCCAGAGGAGGAGGGCAAGCAGGACCACGGCCTCTAACTAAGGGGAGGGCAGCACAACCTTCAATCTCGAATGAAGGAGGTAGGGCAAAAAAAAGTAAGAGATGTTCTCTTAAAAAGAGGCCTGCTGCAGTACAACCAGGAGGAAGTGCATATTTGTTTTGATGAGATGGGATATCTTTTGATGGGGATAACTTTTTTCAAGTTTACCCCATGTTTAAGAAAAGTAAATTAATTGTGTAATTTCTGTGTACAAAACAACAGATTCAAAAAATATATGAAGGAGAATCACAGCACAGATTAGTTTGCACATCATTATGTACAACCACTTGCAATCAGTAAACAAAATGGCAACCTCTCTCCCCCTTGTCTGAGGGAGAGAGGAAGAGTTTAGACTTCCACCTTCTTGCAGTCTCTAAATAAGAGAATAATAAAATTTCTCAGTTTTGAGAGGCAGTGAATGAACAGCCTGTCAGCCAGGAGACTGTACCCGCAACTCCATGGCAGAGGACAGGACCCAAGAGCCAACAGAACAGGTCATACTTCTGAATTTTAGAAGAAAGTCTTCATAAGGAGAGCATAAACCAAAAATCAACTAGACCAATTTAGAGAGTGTCTTGAATGGCAATTTGTTGATTCATGGACAGTTTTTAATCTACTGACCAATAGGATTAAAGGTCAGGGAACACCTGTGGTGATGCTGATCCCCAGCCAATTAGACATGAAACTTGATTAAAGCCTGAAGGTGAATCAATGAGAAAAATATCATTTACTGTATCATAGAGAATAAGCAGTGAAAAGACTGGAGTTACGCGGACTTGGGCCCCACAGTAGTTTTTATACTTAAAATGCCAAAATCCTCAAATTCACTTCCCTAAGCACCCTCTGAAATATCCGTGAAAATCTGTAAAGTGCAGGGGAAAATTCTTCAGAGGGTACCTCCTGTTCCTCCTCAGGAATGTTGGCATGGTACAGAGGGACCATGACTCAGAAGGGAGCAATAAGCTATTTTGCCACATGAAAAAGATTGACTAGACCTGCAAGAAGAGACAGATGCAGGTGAAACAGAAGGAGAGGATGTGTGAGGAAACAGACCGAGAACAGGTAGTGGTGTGACCACACTGATGTGACAAAAAGACACAACGAATGAGCAGACTTGGTACCCGGCAATCCCATGCTACTGTGAGTCTCCTTATTTTTGTTGTTCTTCTCCTTTTTAAACTTGGTCACCAGGCGGAATTTGCCACTGCGGCTGCGTTTAGAATAATCCAGCATCTGGTTCTGCAAGAAAATCAAGGACACATAAACTGAATGGAATGGACTAAGAACAACGAGCACGGTCAAGCTCAGCTCCACGATCTTGTAAAGAAAGGGGAAAAACATCCCAAACTCATTCTGATCAAGACAGAAAAGGAAGCAGAGAAAGCTGATCCCATGTTACACAAGGGATCTTGGCAGGAAATTACTTTCTTTAGCCCTAGGGAGTCAAGTTTCTTTCTTAATAATTTTTTTCTCACATCAGTCATATAGTAACAGGAAGTCAAACACACAGAGCCAACTAGGGAAAAAGAGAACAGCTAGAGAAAAATAGCCTTGGTCTTCCTCACCTCCTCATCACAGGGTTCCATAAGCTGCCACAGCCAAGGGATGTCTGCCAGTTTCCTCAGCTGGAGGTCCATGTCTGCCAGAGCTGCCTGGAGCTGCTCCTTCTGTGGAGGATCTAATTGCTGGATCAGGAATAGAAGAAAGGCAGGGTTAAAAGCCTCATGGTAGAACACACAGCCAGGCCTTTGCCTTGAAATTCCTAGCTAACAAAGCAGTTCCTCTGAAAGGAAGTGCAGAGCAGGTACTCTGCCCAGACCAAGTTAACAATTCTTATATCTTCTGAGCTCCAAGCTCCATAGCACACTCATGTAGCAAAATTTTCTGTAGCAAATGATTCCTGGATGATAACATCTAAACTGACTTACAGAGTCCAAGAGCAGCAAAATGCTAGGCCAAGGCAACAGGAGGAAAGGAGAGGAAGTGAGAGGCTGTTTTTTCTTCTGCTTTGTGCTCCTTACCAGTGCCATCTTGCCTGCCAGCAGCAGCTCTGTCTCATTGTGCAGGGCTTTGACATTATTCACCATCTCTACAACAAGGCTGCAGTTCAGACCCTGCAGGGAAGCAATTCATACACAAGTTAAGCTTAGAAGTGCACGAGTCTGAGCAGTCAAAAGGAAGAAGTCTTAGACTAGCAAGGCCTACTTTTGGTCAACTAGAATGGAAAACCAAGAGCTCTGGAGCAAGGACAAAATGGGAGATGCCAAGTGAGTGCAGTACCTCTGTAGACTTGGATTTAGCGTAGACTTTGTCCATAGACTTGGAGCTGGCATTGACAGCATGGGCAAGCTCCTGTTCCATGTCCTGATAGGATTGAGCTATTTCCCGAATGCTGAAGAGAGAATTACAGATTGCATCAGCATATGCTCAAAGCAGGAGATCCCTCCTGACTGGATATCCCATTTTAACACCCAGCCAAGTGACGAGCCGAGCCGGGATCACAGCACAGCCTCTGGCA
This sequence comes from Peucedramus taeniatus, assembly GCA_013400575.1. Taxonomy (NCBI): domain Eukaryota; kingdom Metazoa; phylum Chordata; class Aves; order Passeriformes; family Fringillidae; genus Peucedramus; species Peucedramus taeniatus. The sequence continues at coordinate 136,901 of WBNO01030437.1, forward strand.
AAGCAGGGCAGTTCTCCTGCCACATTGAGTATGCACAGGCAAGGAAATGCAGCTCTCTCACAGGCACAACATGCTCAATTCTGCACACAAACTGGGATCAGTTAGAAATACAACCCAGACATTTTAGTATGACCAGAGTGATGCGAAAGGCAGCTGCACTTACAGCAACCTTCTCTAATGATTCTGGGAACTTTCTCTTAGAAGCCCAAGGGAATGCCTGACTAAAGGATGAGCAGGTAAGCATATATTCTGGACATTGTACAAAAATTTCTGCTACGCATCACGGTTACAAGAACCCAGGTTGTCATCTGAGCTCCTTGAGAGGCTTTTGTTTCTTTTTTGAAAAAACTACTTTATATTCAAAGGCAACAGGTTCTTTCAGGATTAAAGGATCCATGTTTGCTCATGAAAGTAACATTTTTTTGTTCAAAATGGCCTAAGAAAGCTTATTCAGCCTTAGTCCTTGTTTAGCTGGAACACTGAACAATGAACGATGCTAGTGGTGATGCTGGTCCACTGACATGGACCAGCAATGTAGCAGGTAAGACTGAACAGGAATATCTCCAGAAAGAGGAAGCAGGACAAGAACTTCAGGACCTAAAGGACGCTCTATTCACCAAAAGCAAGTTGAGTCACACCTGTGGATCAGAGCACCTGCAGCTTGACCAAACTGGATGATCTGGGTGGATTCCTCTTCAGACATGATCTCTGGTTGCAGAGAGAAAGAGGAGGGTCGTGACAACTCACACTTCTGTTTGTCCTCCCAAGACTTCAGGGTGCTCTCAAATGCCTAAAAACACAGCAAGCAAACTATAAGGTATCTTGTAAACCTCCTATAAAAACCCAGTGACTGTGCCTATGCCTGTAAAACATGTAGATCTGGTACAGGCACTTTTCACTGCAGGGCCCAGTAGTTAAGTTGCTTATAACTTTGCTAAGTAGCTGGCTGGGATGAAGTTTTCCATGCCACATGCTTGCCTTGACTGAATTTCTGCTTAAACATAGTTGTAGTCAAAATTACTGGGCAGTTCTGAAGGCCAGACTAAAAAAATTCAACAATTCCCTACTGGTGGCAACCTCTTCTTTGAGCAGCTGTATCACCTTTACACCTCAGTATTACTGTGACACTTCAGAGCTTGAAATTAAAAATGTTCAAGGCTCCTTCTTATTTGGAGGTAAACAAGGCTTCCCTAGGAACTGGTGGGCCACACACCAGTTGAACACCCCTAGCTCTGAACTCAGAGCTAGGACCTGTCCCATTTGCAGTCTTACTGATATTCCTGTGGGCAGCAGGTAGTGGTGTGGGAAGAAGTAAAACACATCCAATGTAAAAGGATTGATAGTGAATATGGTGAGAATGAAAACTATGGAGCTCTGTGGTAAAGCACTCCCTTCCCCTACAGCCCCTGATACTGGAAAACCAGGCTCTGTCAGCTCAGTGCAAGCTACCTGCTGATCTCACTCTTGCTGATGACTCTTTAGTGGTCCAGATGAGGCCAAATAAGGGAATTTGAGTTTTTCCATCTTCAGTTTAGGAAATTATATATCCCAAATCACATTTGAAAAATGTTACCAAAAGTACAGGGTCACATGCATGAAGTCCATTTCAACTGAATAGGACAGGTTTGCTCTGTGAAAGAAGGGGCATGCAAGACCTTTTTAAGGTCTTTAAAAGAACAGCAGGAAAAACAAGGATAAGCTGAGACAAAGTTGAGTGTGCAACTGCAAAACTGGAACCTCTTTCTCAGTGGCAATTCCATGACTGCAAAACTAAGTTGGCAGGCAATTAGGAATGGGCTGGCACAATCACAGCTGTGGTTTCTGATGGCCCAACACATAGCACACTCACAAGGGACTACCCTGTCCTCTCTGTCTCTTGTGTTTCATGTCACCTTTCCCACCATGCCCACACACAGGTTGCCTCTCCTTTTTTCCCTCCCTTTACCTTTACAGCAGTAATCCTGTTCTCTCTTGCTCTCTGTGCTATCTCCTTCAGTCACTCTCCCTCCAAGTGTCAGTGTGATGCTGCAGAAGCTCTCTTACCCTTCACAAAAGATTGTGTGCACTATTCCTCTCTCCTCTCCACAACATTCACATCAGAGCTGACAGGACACTCTTTGAACTCAAAAGAGGATAGATTCAGCAAGATATAAGGAAGGATTTTATACAATGAGGGGAATGAAAACTGGCACAGGTTGCCCAGAGAAGTGGTGGATGTCCCATCTCTGCAACACTTAGACTACAGGCTGGATGGGGCTTTAAGCAACCTGATGTAGTGGAAGGTGTCCCTCCCCAAGGCAGGGGCTTGGACTAGATGACCTTTAAAGTCCTTTCCAACACAAACCATTCTGTGATTCCATGAAAACACCCACTGCTCTCCCAGTTAAGAGGTCTCTGGTGCCCCATCCTACCATGACAGGGGCTTTGTATGTCCACCTTTGCTTTCTCTTCATAGTATCATCTTTGTAACTCCCTTGCCAGGCAATGTGCCTCAGACCTGTATCAGGCTGCTTTCCCTTTTTCCCTTTGTTGTACTCCTCCTTCTTGTGATTCAGCAGGTGAGTCCTTTTGCAGAGGACTTTGATTTGCTCTAGAAGCTGGGTAAAGGGGTATTATGCTGGAAAGTATGAAGAGCTGCTCTCAAGTGAACTGTTAACAGCTGGGAGGACTTAAAGTCTGTCTGAGCCACAGCAGGGTCTTTATCCTTTCCTTTGTCTGACCACTGCTCAATCATAGAGCAAAAGAGCAAGGAGGCTTCCTTATCTGCTGGTACTCATCAGATATATTTGAAAATTATGAGATGAGACCGACACACACTTCTGAACAAGGCATAAGACATTGTTTTACATGGCCAATGAAGCCACATACTGAACAACAATGACAAATTAAAACATTGACCGTCTGAATCTAGACAATCCACAGCACTTGGCACAGCAGGGATCCTGTGGAAAAAACAGCATGCAAGCATGTTAAGAAACACTGTCACAAGGCACCTAGAAAAGGAAGTAAAATAAGCTTGCATAAACAACCTTATTTATGCCGTTTCCCAAGTGGTGAATGCGAGTTTCATCACATCATTTCCCAAGAGGTTTATGATATATAATAAAATATGCTTCTTTCATTCACAAAGATAATGTTCACATGTGGCCCTTTCCATGCTCTCCAGAAATATGTGACATCGAAACACATGTGTACTGCACAGGGAATTCAGGATGCTCTTACCCTGTCTCGGGTGAGGGTTTGTGCCCTGTTCTTATGAACAATCCAAATGTAACCTGGAGGCTGGATCCAGGCTTCTCCATCCACTTGCACGGGAACTCCCTCTTCTCCAAGAATTGCTATCTTTACTGTCCGGCACTGCAAGGAGTGACTGGGTCAGAAAAGCTCTAAAATGTTGATTTTCCAAAAGCATAAGCCATTCTCTGTCATTCTAAAGCCCGTCCCCAGGTGCTGTAGCATTGCTGCTACTTGAGGCACACATGTCTAGGCAGCAGGACACACCTCACCCTTGAACAGCAAAGAACACCTGCTTTGTCCTTGGACTAATCTGTATTTGAGTTGCTGGTCTAACTCCTACTAAAATGAATGCTAGCAAACAATTCCATACTCAAATTGCCCCTGAGCATATCCATTTCCCAACCCTGGTGAATGCTCTTTCCATGCACCAGAGAGCAGCAAGAAGGGCTTTACAAAGTCACCAGGTGGAGAGGGGGCAGGCAGGAAGAGCTCACAAGAGCAGCAGATACCTGTGCAATCCGGTGATGTTGTAGGTTTATCACACGTGACACTGCCATCTGCATGCTACCAAACACAGCTACCACCTCCAGAATTTTGTCATCGAAGGAAGGGGCTGTAAATGTCTGCCACATACAAGGAAGAGAGAATTTGGCTGAGGCACAGCACTCTTGGAGAGGTTTCCTTTACCCCCTATTGGTGCCATCCTGGGGGTTGGCTTTCAATTGTGATCTTTCATCTGTATAAAATTAACAAGGCTAGAAGGTGAAGATCTGGAATGAGCTAGGAGTGAGAAAACAGAGGCTTCCAATGGCTAAAGAATAATTCAGATATGAAGGCTGTAGGCCACAAGGCAATAATTATTCTTTTGAGAGTAGGCACTCCAAAAAATTTCCCAAAAATACGTTTCTGAGTGAATCTCTCTGCTTTTGCTGTCAAGGGGCTTTACTTCTCTTTACTTCTCTGTGGGGACAACGTCAACCTAAAGAGCTTCCTACAGGTCCAAATGCTCTGATGATGTTTCTTCTGAATCCTTACAGACTGCCTGGGTATGAAAGCTGCTCAAGCTTGGATTTCAGCATCTCAGCCATATCCAACAGAAAGTACATGCAGACAGGCCCCCTGCTCTCTTCTTCCAAGCACTATTTTCAGAGGCTGTGACCTCAAAAGCAATTTAAGTAGAAATATTTTCTGTATGGTCTTAGAGAATACTCACATCATCTTCCTTGGTTCCCCCCCAGAAGTTGGTGCCTCCTGCATAGCTGGGAATGTTGAGTACAGCAATCCCCTGGAGACTGGGTAGAGGAATTGGCCTCCCATCGCACTGCACAGAAATGAAGGCAACACTACTCTCAGCCCAGCAGGAGAGAGACCCTCCTGCCAGAGCACATGCTCTGTGAACAGAAAACAGCCAGCACCACCTTAGTAATACATTAATTCAGGTTGTTTCCTGTTCATTCGTGGCCTAGAAGAGTAGAAGGTATCCACTCAAGCCTCATGAGCCACACATCTTCTGGCAGACATGGGTTCTAGAGAGATACTCTTGCTTCTTTTCCTCTAACAGGAATAGGGCACGCCTGACAGGCTTGGCAAAGCCTCTTGATTTATTTCTCAAGAAAGCAGAATAAAACTCCTGAAACATCCATGTGATGAGGGTCTTCTCCTGCAAGTTACCTGTTTATGCTGTACATGACCTATACAAAAGTATTTCTTTTCCAGCTGGATACACATACAACACAGTTAAATTCAGAGCTTTCCACTGCACCCACCATCTAAAATGATGTGCTCACGTGAGATACCACATGGAACATAACAATCTTATCCATGCTGAACACTGCATTGGGAACAACAAATACTTTCCAGCAGGATAATACTTCTTCCCTTATGGGCTTAGAATACAAATTTTGCTCCAGAACCAGGAAAAGCCACTTTTAGTTAGCTCAGGGTGACACATAGCCAAGTACATTGTTTCAGGCAGGCAAACATCACCAAGCCAAATCACCATGCCAAAAATCACAGTGCCTGAAGGAGATGGAATTAGGCATCCCAATCTTAGGAACAGAAGAAAATACTAATTCCTCACCTCCAGCAAGACCTTCTGCTCCAGGTTTTTATATGTTCTGTGCAGCAGCTCCTTGGTCCCCAATACTCCATACCACATCATGTTCTTAGTACGACTTCTAAGGGCAGCAAATAAAAAGAGAAAAAGTCAGCACAAACATTTACCCTTTCACTAAGAAGGAATAAAAACTTCACACTGAAATGGCACCTGCGACATCCTAAACCACAAAGGTGTTCTGCTTCCAAAAGGGTCAATTGCTTCAAGTGGTCACTGTGCCAGGAAACTACTTCCCTTTAAATAAACGTCAGGTAGGAATCAAGCATGAGTGACAGACACTACCAGAAACATACACAGACTGCCCTGGCACAGAACTTGTCCATCTCACACACCAGGACATCAAGAGTGCTTGGCTGTATTAGTTCATATACAGCAAATGCAGCCAATCTCAGGCTACACAAAGCATCCTGTACTTGCCCAGGTATTCAAAAGGCCAAACCTGTGGTTTATATTGAGTCAGGATCAATGCCAAAACCAGCCTCTGCTGCATTTAGAATTGAGATGTGCTTCTCTCATAGCTAAACAGCAAGTCCAGGAGAAAAATCTGTGAGATTACATAAATAGAACCAATGTGCTAAATCTGCACCAATGTAGCAACTTAAATACCTTATAGCATAATGAATCAATAATAAATCAGGAACTTATCTCTTCCATCATGATTTCAAACCTTGAAGGAGCATTATGTAGACAATACACCTATTCGGCACATTGTACACAATCAGCTTCAAAACCACACAGAAGCATGAAGTGGTTCAATCACTTTTGGCATCAATCCAAAGGTTTGATCCAAACACACCTGCATTTCTCTGGGTGCTCATCACGTTTGTTGTTGAAGTCCAAGGAAATCTTTGCATCCAGTCCAATTCCAAAGTAATTATTCATGACACACTTCTCAGTGTAACATTCACTGCCAAACAGAAGAATAAAACTTCCACTCATAAGTCTCAGTACCATTTGGTGCGTATCTCACACAGAATCATTTAGATTGGAAAAGACCACCAAGCCCAACTGTGTCAGATGTGTGTCACTGCATGTGTAACTGCATAAACTGATCCTTAAACCCTAGAATCCAGCATATGGATCCATTTATCTAACTCCAGGCTGCTGCAGTTTATTACTTTGGTCCATAAATTAATCCCCCTCTCTGCTGAGGTCCATTTGCAAATGCCCACTCCCTCCCTTCAAGCTCCTGAGCATACTCACAGATTTTCAGGCTCAGAGTTAAAGGGATCAGCATGGATCAACAATCGGCTGATGACAGAGCTCCCAGGCAAAGAACCTGACATGCCAGCACGGATATCTGTAGGAAAATTGACCATGGAAAAGAGCATGACTAATAATAAGCAGAAAACAGGTAACTTCAATCTCAAAGACAAGATAACAAGAGTTGATACATTCTTCCCTGTCATTCATTAAGAAAGCAAACAGCATCAGTGCTTTATTTCACTCCAGAGTTTAGTTCTTTTGACAAGGAGAAGGGTTTCTGGGGCTGCCTGCAGGGTTTCTGACTGACAGTGTACTGTCTAAAGCTAGCCGCACAGTTGTACAGAAACATGGAAAAGGGAAATAGGAGTTCTCTCTGCAGCAGGTTTTTTGTTCCAAGGTGAGACATGTGATATCCCTGATACAGTGAATAGAGAGAAAGAAGCAGGACTGAAGCTCATGATCCATGTTGTTTAAGAATTACTGTCTCCTGCTTCTTAAATTATTAACTGATGACCCACAAATCGTAGGTTTGTCAGAGAGAAAGGAAATTACCTGCCTCCAGAAGGAGCAATTTGAACAAGTAATTTGGGCGAAGAGATGGAAAGATACTGCTACAGTGATGAGGAGAAGTTGTTGCACATCATGTGGGAGGTGGGAATTCTGCTGGGTCCGTGCACTTCCAGTCACTTCAGCCTTCACAGAAAGGAACTGCTGCTCCCAACCTATGGCTGCCATTCTTCAGAAACCTTTCTGAACAGCATAATCTCTCCCTTCTCATGGTTGCTTTGAGGTATGTCTCTCCTTTCAATTGGCATCTAAATTCTGCCACTTCATGGCATTAATAAAAATCTGTGTCTAAGTCTTAGCTACAAACTGGAAACTACCACAGCTCATTCCAAGCCTCCACTTGCACAGAAATCCACAAAGGGATTTCTCTCATGGTTGACCTTGCACAAAAGGGCATCTGGCAGGACAATCTCATGTTTTCACATGGGGACTGCAGCCTGTGCTGCAGTCACCCATGCTCCAGTTGGCTGCCTCGGTGGGAAGTGGTGAGTGTTACACTTACTTGGGTAGAGGATTTTTGTGTTCAGCATTGGCAAGTTGTCCCGGCTTCCTGTCTGTGGAGGAAGAGATGCAGAGCTGCCCAATGACAAACTTCCTTTGTTTATTAGTCTTTCACAAGGAGACTTGGAGGCTGTAAAACACAACACAAACTTGGCTATTGACAAACATAGTGCTGTGATTCAGACCAACACAGGCCAAGCAGCAAGACTGGGTTAGGAATCACTCAACAGCAAAACACTTGAGCCCACAGAAAACAAAGAATTGATAGAACCAGTCATTAAGAAACAGAGATGCCACATATGTGCTGCTGGAAAACCCCAGCACTTCCAGATTGGAAGTATCAAAATGCCACAAGAAAAAGATTAGAAATGGAGATGAGAAAAAGCTGGTGCCACCAGCACGACAGATACGGTATTTGGCTCCAAATCAATACTCAGGGAAGTTCCAAATGTATCAGCAGTGATCAGGGATCTCTAACAGATTACTCACATAACACAGTTATTAAAGCAAACTGGCTGCTGTTTTCTGTCATCTGCAAAGGATGACATAAAAAGTGCTCAAAACTGTCCTTGTCCAAGCACTGAAAGCCAAAAGAATCCAGATTCCTGGCTAAGGTGCAAGAAAATTTCTGAATCCTAGGCTTCATATGCTAAGATCATGGACCAGCCACAAGAGATGTAGCAAAAAATGGGATGTATAATGCACAGGCTAGAACACATATATGTGCAAGGCCTGAAGAGCAATCATGCAAAAATTTGAGAGGAACAGAACACAGAAGGCAATACACATAACACTTCCTTCCCTTTTCATAACTAACAGAATTGTAATCCACAGGCAAGACCTGCATGGCGGCAGCCCCAGAGCAGTACCTTTCCTCTGGCTCCTCCCCTTGGACACTCCATAGCTGCTGCTGTGTGATGACTGCACGGAAATCTTATCCTCATTCCTCAGCTCCTTGCTTTCCTCAGAGGCTGAGAGACTAAGGAGGAAGCCCTCTTGCTCCTGGGTCTGGGCGTTCTGCTCATCTACAGCTGTATGAAGAGATAAAGTAGGTGAGTGCCTCACAGCTCTTCTGGCAAGGAATATCTCCCACTCATGTAAATAACAACAGGATGGGACTCTGAATGTCCTGATTCCTTAAAGGAAAGAATAGGAATAACACAAAGTTTTCCTTTATCATTTGTCTCAGCTCTGCTCTGGAGAGCTTTTGGAACCAGGTTGGCTTAGCCTCCTTGTTTATTTGCTGAGCACTTTAGCAGTGAGGCTCTAAATAGAAATGTCTATTTTTAATAACACAGGTACTCAGGCATCCTGAGATGTAAAATGTGCTAGAAGTGATGGGCTTTCATTTATTTGCACTAGATGTTGCCAGGAATTCTAACCAGACAGACATGAAATGATTAATGAATTTCCTGTTTGTTTAATCTCTAGTGGTGCAATAACATAAAGCACTTGAAAAGGGGACTTAGACACATATAATCAGAAAGGAAGAAAACAGCAATCAGTAAAAACCAATACAACCAGAGGAAAGAATCAGATTGCACACTCTGGAAGAAGAAAAACAGTTTGGAAAAGTTGAACAAATACATCTGAAATGTAACTGGAGTTTGCTTGAGAGCTCATAAGATTTACGCTAGCATGCTGCCTAAAGAAATCAAAACTTCCCTTGCATGCAATCAACACGTCTTTTTCTCCCCAGCAGCCCCTGCCAGGGCTCAGCTCTGAATGCCCTCAGCTGCTCTACCAGCTCACTGCCTGCACAGCTCACCCCCTTCTTTCAGTCTCCTCTCCCTTGTGCTGACCCTGTAGCTCATCAGAACTGCCCATGAAGCAATCCAACCCACTCACACAGCAGAAACAGGAACACTTCTAGCTGATTAAACAAATTGCTTGGGCTCAAAGAACTTCAGAAACATCAAAATGGCCTAAGGTAAGCAAAGGGAGGGAGCAGTGAGGTCAAGGCCTCCTACTTTACAGAAAAAGGCTGTTTGTTGGAATTCCACTATTCACCTCCAGCAAATGTTGTATACACAGTGCTGCAGAGCTGGAAATCCAAGCAACATTGCAATGATTTGTAACTTATTACACAGTTGTTCAGAGTGCACACCTGAGTGTGCATGGACGTTACATCTGCAACTTCAATGCTTTTATCTCCAGTAACAATCTCTTAAGTACTTCCTTTGGTCTCAGTTAACCCCCGGCCTTTATGACTAACACTTGGAGACTGATGCCTTTCAAAAGAAAAGAAACTTGGAGCACTGGGGGAGTGTGCCTGGAGAGAGACAAGGGTCAAAACATGGAGAACCTGCCTAAAAAGTTAACATCAGAACAGAAATTACTTGCACCAAAGGGCAGTATTATGAATTTTTCCTAGGGACAAAGCTAATTTAAGAAGTTCCTGTCCTCTCCTGCAGTTGTACCACAGCAATGTTTTACTGGGTTCTGCTACAAAGAGATTGAAACAAAGTTAAAATACTTAAAATCCCTTCTTCCCAAGTATTTTCAGATACGTTTTACAGCAAGGCCACACAAAGAGCTGCACTGACACAATTGCGGTATGGGTGGGGAGAGGCAGGAAACGCAAATTAAGCGTGGGAGGGTAGGAAGTTCCTAAACCAGCCCGCTGGAGGAGAACGCACCTTGAACTTCAGACTCATTTACCAAGCAATGTTTCCAGAAGGTGGGCTTGGCAGAGATGACACTGAAACTAAATGGCCAGAGTTACTGAATAGCTTCTCTAGCTCAGGAAAGCTGCTTTCAATAAAGAAGCCTGCTGCCCCTCAGAATAAAGAAAATTTATACTTCTTAAGAGGCTGTAGGAAGTGACAAGCAAGACTCCTGACAGGTTACCTTTCTCTGCATGCTCTATTATCTGGCGAATGGCTTTTTTCAAGCTGTTGGCTCTCAGCATGAGCTGCTCTCGGGGACGAAATATCTGGGGCCGTGCAGTACAGGCCGAGCCTACCGAGAGCTCACTTGAAGAGTCACCAGCACTGCCTGACCCATCCCCATCCTCCGTCTCCTCTGCAATGGTGGGAGGAGGGTTGAGCAGAGAGGAGGATGCTTGTGATTCATCATTCAGTGTCTTCAGCAATGAGTCCAGCTTCTCCTTCAGGACAGAGCACTACATGAAGAAGAACGAATTTGAGTAGAATTAACAGTTGCCTGGGTAGCTCATTCTTTTAGTACTAACTGAACTGCTGCTATCCCAGTTCTCTGAAAACAGAGCAGTTTTACACTTCAGGAGTAGAAACCCAAACATTTTTTCAAATTTTACCTTTCTGGCCATGACCTCTGACTCCTCTGAGCTTTCTGTTGCCTTCTCATAGGCTTTCCCTACTCGAGCCACAAAATCCTTCACTGTCTCACAAAGAACTCTAAACAAAGGAAGAAAACAAAATCATGCAAGGGTTGTTGCAGGATTTTCACAGTGCAATTTAGAGCAGTTGTCCTCTAAGTACTCACTTGGCTGAGGAGATCACCACTGAGTGTTGGTCAGAAGTCAAAATTTTTGACAAATGAGCAGCCACAGAATCTTCATAGCAGAGAATCTTCTGCACCTGTTGACAGTCAGAAAGAAGTCACTGGGGTGCTGCTTCCCAGCATTACAACATATGCTGTGAAATCCTGGCTCCTCTGAGAGTACCTATCATTCTACAGGTTCTTTTTGCCCTGAAAAAGTTTCACAGTCCAGGGCTTTGAAGACCTGAATCCGATGAAGAAACTAATTCTGAACCTACAAATCATCAGCAATACGTTCTTAAGAGTCTCTGATCAACTGCAAATCTAAAAGCACTGGGGTTCTTCATGACTGCTATGCAGCTTGCCACTATTTCAACAGCTTGACATCATATAAAGCATATGATGATCATATGAAGCAAATAAAAGCCAGTAATTTCCTTTCCATTCCATTCCAAAGTATCTTCTCCTCATCCCTCATTATGGTTGTTGACTCTGGTAACCCAGCCTCCATCTTTCTCCATAATACTTCACTGACTTAAAGCCCCAGATCTTTGCAGCCCTGGCTACACCCATGGCTCATCTCTGCTCCACTGGAGCTCAGCCACTGCCTCCTATCTTGTGTGCTCCAAGGCTGGTGCTCCAGTCCCCTGCCCCTCCTGAGAGGTACCTCTGAATTCTCACTGCAATCTTCAGTGACTGTGGAAGTAGAGGCCTGGCGAGGGAGTTTGGTCTCATACACCATGATGCTCCACCTGTTGAAAATCATACTTCTCACTACAATGGAGATGGTTTCCTCTGTTATCCAAACATAACAGAACCTCAGAGCAGAACAAACTACACTTTGGGGAGCCATCACTGATATAAAGAAGCCACAGAGTGGCAATGGAAATACAGAAGGGCTGAACTGGGGAAGAAGGAAGGATGACACTATGAACAAGTCTTCTACAGCACAGGGAACATCTCTATTTCTTCCCTCTCCACAAAAATTCCATTGGCATTACTTGATTCAACATAAGAGATGCCAAGATGCAACTTTAAAGACATGAGACAGTCTTATGTATCATGTACAAAGATATATACAGGAGGTATCAATACCAAGGGTTTACATCCACTTCAGCATTTGGCTTTCATTTCTAAGCCAAGCTTAAGATAAATTGGTTTTGATTTACCAAGAAGAAATTGCTTTAAAAAAAACTCATGACTTTAGGGCTGTCTTAGATTACAATGTAAGTTTGTTTTCAAACTAGTACAAAGGTTGACAAATTCAATTGATGAGGACTCTGGGACAGAAGAGAGGACACTAGAGCCCAGATAATTTCACTTGTTGCTGTTCTGCAGCAGAGACGTGGAAAGCCAGACCACTTCCTCTTGCTAGAGGATGACAGTATATTATCAATGACAAAATGTTATCTGGCATTAGTAAGAGGTCCAGAAGCTTGGCAGAGTCAGGGCTGCCCTGTTCTCCTGGAAGGATATCTTCACACAACTCTTGAAGAGTAGATGATGTTAGTAATGGTTACTCACCTGTCCAGCATTTTGGTACTGGCCCTCTCCAGCTTCTCCAGGATCTGTGGGAGCTGGGTATCATCATCACAAGCAGAACCCCAGCCTAAAACACGGGCAAGGTCATTCCCTGTTCCCAAGGGCAGCACTCCCAGCTGGCACTGCATTAGAGAAAAGGAAGACGAAAGTGATATTCAAATGGGGAAACACAAGTCAGGGACAGCCATGACTGATTCCTTAACACACCAGTCACTGGGAAACAGCTAATCCCAAGGCAGGAGAAAGTAACTGGATGGGGAAAACAGCCAGAAGAATATACAGTTAAGGAAAAATTTCCTCTACTTTTGGTTGTGAATTGAGAGAGGAGCATTTTACAGCTACCATCTCAAGGAGCACCTTGGTATAGTAGACCTCCTAGAGGTTTATATTTAGCCAACAGGTGGTGCCATTGTGTTTCTGTAAAATTAGCATAGACAGCTCCCAGGCAAAACACTGTATGATATCTCTACCCCAGTGAAGTTTCTGCCTATCCCTAAGACTCAGATACTACACTACAAGAATCCAAGGAACCCATGTGGAACTCCCAAGTTTCCTAACTACAGCCCTTTCAGAGCATGTCTCTGCTGGCGTTAGAGCAGGAGTACTCAAGAGCTACTCCAAAGCTGGATCTTGTGGAGGAACACTAGAGACAGACAAAGAATTAATCCATTACTGGATTCATTTCTTGCAGAAAACTAGTGCAAGAACACTGCTATGGTAAGTTTTCAGCAGCTTCAGTCCTGGGGCAAATGACATCTTCATGACCAAGGAAAGTCCTCTTCAGCCCATGCTGTTGTTACTACATTCCTTCATCCAACCAAGCTCTTGGGACAGGTACCTGCTTGTGAAGGTTGAGGCTATCAATTTCAGAGAGAACCCAGCCAACACTTCCATCCCCACCACAAACTAGAATCCGGAAAGTGTCAAATTTCTGGAATAAGCGTAAACTACAGAGAAGAGAAAGAAAAAAACAAGAGGGAAAAACAATCAGCTGTTACAGAAAGAAATGATAATTCCAACCTAGGTAATACATATGACAGCATTGCTTAAAGTAGGCACTGATTTTGCAATGAATACAGGTCACTGCCAGATTACAGATGAATTAAAGGTTATAATTAAGGGATTATAAATACAGCTAAGCAACTTACCATAGCTATTCACTACAGAAATATCTCCCAAGACATACTTGTCTACTAAAGCAGGGCACTTTTGTCTCTACAGAAGAGGAGACAAGCATGTGATAGCTGATTATCCATTGAATTAACTCCCTCTTGCAGCCTTGCTGCATCCATCCTAACACTAGTTATTCGTCACAGTTCTAAGTGCTCTGGTGTCACTGCCTTCACACTCACAGCCACACCAATTAAAGCAAAGCTTCAAGAGGGGGATCTTCATGCAGTCAATCAGCCAGGAGACAACTGCAAGAAGACGTAAAATATCACAAGCTTTAGTCCTTCTGGGAAAGCAACATAAATCACTGCTCTGGTGTCTTGTTTGTCCCACAGGCAGGCAAACAGCTCACCAGTATGAATTTCTCCATTCACCCTTTCCAGAATAATAAAAACAACCTCTCCTCTTTGAAACTGGGCTTCCCACTGAACATTTTTGAGATCTGCTCCTGCTTTTATTTTGGCTCTGTATGTATGTTTTTTTTACTATTATTACCTAAACAGGATTTCCTGTAGTACACAAAAATCCTTATTTTATCAAGCGCTGCTGACATACCAAAGATGACTACCAGAAATGACAACATTTTATGGTACAAGTCTGACTAGCACCAGCTGAAAATATTCAAATTATCGAGAGGAAGGCTTTACTCTGTCCCATCACTTCCTTTTTAAGTAAATATAGAAGAGCAGCTGTTTTAGAGAAGTGCACCACAGCTTGAGAAGGTAACTGATTCCCTCCTTTCCATTCCTGCTTAAAAGCAAAACTCCTCATGACAATCAGTCTGGCTGGGGAGTGGAACAAGAAAAGTACTTAATTTTACAAGTCCTTCATAAATTATTTTTCAGCCAAACACATCTCCTCGACAGAACACTGCAGTTTTAAATGCCAGTGTTTTGCAATATGCTATGGCAAAGAACCACAACAGTTCTCAGGAGAGCAGAACACAATGACCACTGACCCAGACACTCCCAGATTTAGCCCCCTGCATCTACAGATCTAGTGAAAGACTTGGAGTCACTGTGAGGAAACGATGAGGGAAATCCACTGTGTGCTGGCTCTCATTATAAGGAGCACCAATTAATGAAAAAGTTACTTAAATCTGATGCAACAGAAAAACATTTGGAAGTGGCAAACTTAAGACCAAACTATTATTTTAAGTGAGAGTTGCAGAAATACATGAAAGAAGTATATTTCGGAGCACTCACTTTTTTTTTTTACATCCACAGATATTCTAGCGTAATTTGGCAAAAAGTCTGAAATGTAACTTAGATCCTAGGGGAGAACCAACTTTACCAAACACACTCACAAGAGTCTCTCCACAATATCACCACAAAGTCTTTGTGGGATGGAAGTTTTATTCTTCTGAGAAGTCTTTCGGACTTCTCAGGCAAGTTATTTCTCAATAAATCTCATCTTGACAATATTAATTTGCCATCTATGACATCTGTCTGTTCACTTGAGTTAACTGAAATTAGCTCTTCTTAGCAGTACATCAGGGTGCATGTTAAAAGACTGTTTGCTGACAACTTTTCTTGTAGATTCAAGCTTTCCATGCTTGGTTTTCTTCCAGGGGAGTGTTTCTGGAATTCCCCCAAAACACCTCAAGCTGTCCTGCTATTACTGATGAATGGATATAATAACCTTTTTTACAACATTTTTGATTTTAGCTAATCAATAACACTTAACACAGAGAGAGGAAAACCCCTCCAAACCTCATGTGAGGACGAGCTTAACCAAATAAATCCCTCGTACTTTCTGGGTATTTACAAGGAATTTTGTTTCCATAAAATATCTGCCTACCC
The DNA here is from genome assembly GCA_013400575.1 of Peucedramus taeniatus. Classification (NCBI taxonomy): domain Eukaryota; kingdom Metazoa; phylum Chordata; class Aves; order Passeriformes; family Fringillidae; genus Peucedramus; species Peucedramus taeniatus. The sequence continues at coordinate 152,504 of WBNO01030437.1, forward strand.
AAGGTGAGGTCCTCCATTCATGAGGTCAAAGACCTGGGCTGGATTCAGTAGTTGTTTGAATCTTCGTAGAAATTTTACACCTTGGTTGTCTCCACTTTTTGAGTTGACAAAGACCAACAAAGGGCTTGTGCAAGACGGGGGACAAGTGGCTTTCCAGAAACCTGTTGGGGCAAAAGGAAGAGAGAGGGAGGAAAAGCCAAGAGATGTGAAGTTGCCCATGGGGATGGATAGAGAGGAAAACCAACCAGCTATGAAGCAGCTAATATTTTCCTTGTGCTTATGGCACTCACTGGGTGAATGCCAAATGTGCACAGCCCTGAATCCAGCATGAACCACAACTCATGCTGCCAAATGTCACACTTATCTCCTAGCAGTATGCCAAAATTTTCAGCTTCCCCAACCTTCCCAAATTGCTTCTGCAACATAGTTATTGTCAATAAATTAAATCAGCTGCAGCTCAGCAAACACTGATATTAGAGGGAGATAAACTGAATGCAAAAGCAAAGCAAACAGTTCACTGCCATACTCAGCAATGGCTTCCAGTGGTGAGTTTCAGCAACAGCAAAAGCAGATTTTTCAGCTGACAGAACCTGGCATTAATAGTGCCAGCTGACGTGACTGAGACTGAGAGGAAGAGAAAGAAGAGCTACTTACTAGGAATACTTACCATCTGAATCAATGCTGTTAAGAGCAGTAGGAGGAATGACAGACACTTTGCAGAGCCCAAGAGGGCACTTGTTTGGCAACAACTCTTTACATGCTGTGTGTACCTGGAAACACCACCAAAAATAATTCAGACTCTTTTGAACATTGTGGTATAACTCCTAAAGCTACCCAAAAGAAGTTGTAAGAGGAAGAACAGCAGAGGGGTTGAAATCACCAAAAAATGTCAATTGATAAATGTATCAACAATATTATTTTAAGAATGATCTAATCAGAGCCTTCTATGAATTCTCTTCTTTCTATTAGTATGTAATTTCCTGCCATTTGAATTTATGAGACCAGCACTTTCTTTGAGTGCTGAGAGAACCAGATACCAGATTCTGCGGCTTTAGGAGCCTTCAGGCATTCTGCTTTCAAAATCCCAGCCTCAGCTGAGAGATCTGAAGTAGCAACAAAAGAAAAAGCTGGGAACTCAAGAGAATAAGAAAGCAAAAAACAAACCAGGAAGACATGAGGCATATAAGAGGTAAAAGAAGGAGATTAATGAAGCCACTCAAAAAGGAAATACAAAGCAGAGCAGGGCTTTTCTGGTACACAAAGACTGCAAGATAGGTTTGCTTGGCATTTGAGCCTCCCATTCTAAAAACATATTTTGTGATACTTCTCTTACTAGTATTATAGACAACTGGAAACACAGCAAGATCTGCATCACTTCAGGAGTTAGGCAAGAGCAATCTATTGCAATGGAAGGGAAATTGCTATTATTAAAATAGCTGAGTATTCTTTATAGTTTGTTGCACCTTTTCAACCTGTACAAATAACAAATAATGGCTCCTTAAAATCCAGTGTAGTCTGTGACTACATTGGATTTTAGAAGCTTTGATTCATGTCTACTGTACTTAGATTCTTCTATGAAAGATCACTCTCAAAATAAAATGAGCTTGGTTAGAAGCAGGATATTTTTTTCAGGTCTTGCTTTTATGTATCACAGCAACAACACTTTTGAGCACAAATTAAATTTTTATTTCTTGCAGAACAATAAAGTCCTTCATGGCAAACACTGACAGCATGGTTAGAGATTTTATTCTAAGCAAGTGTCATTAAAAGAGCTGATCAAAAGCTGTCCTTTTACTGAAATGATCACACTTATTCAACCCACCATGGCTTTGCACCACAGGCAGCGCCAGTCTTGCAAACGCAGAACACTGCCACAGGTTTTATCACACACAGTGCATTTGGCACTCACAGGCAGGTTTCCTTCCAGCCACTGATGTGGCATTGAGATCTGCAAAAGGTACAGAGGAACAGATGCTTAAAGGAACAGGAGGCATCATGACTCTGAGATACATAGAGAACCAAATCTGTATATGCGCCGTTTAAGGACGGCAAAGGCAATTTCTAGAAAACTCCTGAGGACCAATTCTGACATTTTACATCATGCTGAAGCACAAAGAGTCCAGGTGATTCACCCCAGGCTACCCAGGAAACACTGACTTGCTAAGGTGCTGTTCCAAACACTAATTTATTTTTCTTTTGCCATAACTTAGATCAAGTTCCCCATGCTTCCAATTATTTAATCTTGACTCTCCCAGTCCATACAGTTTATTCCTACCAAGGAGTCCCTTGCTATCCTGGTTGGACTTTTCACACAAAATCTCATGCTCTGAGAGCAGAAATCTTTTCCATGTAAAGGCAGAATCTGATATTTATGAAGTGAAAAAAAGCTACAGAACACAAGGCAGTGCTTCCATCTCAAGGTAAGGCTGGAAAAGTTCAGACTAACACCTACCCCATCTTCATCCTCAATGATATCCTTCCCGATAGAGGCCAGAGTTGTCCACTTGCAGTTGTTGGTTGCCCGCACAGCACAGCGCTTGTGGGCTTTAAACTTGCACACTAGGGAGGAAGAGATGAATGTAATTAATCCTGCCTCAGGAGGTCTTATGTGGCAGTGTGTTTTTGGCTCCAGAAAAAAGCATGGGCCCACTCTATCATTTTTAGCACCACCAAAATCATCAGCTGTAAGTGTTCTGATTCTAATTCTTGTTTTGTCATTTTTGCCAGTTGCTTGTACAAAGTTTAGTGATCACCTTGTTAAATTTACCATGATTTACACAGTCGCACACTCCTCCATTTTTTGCACAGCGTAGGTGTCACTGCATTCATGTTAGAAACATGAACTGTGCCAGGCATTTCTGCTAAGCCAAAGCCGGGAAAGAGTAACCTCCTGGCACTCAAACATTAAACAAGGATGTTCTTACAAATGCAATTATTCCCATGAATAGGAGTCTTCTTACAAATAGTCTCTCAGACACCTCAGAAGCGTGTATCTGCTCATTGCAGACACATGACTTTAATAAGGGATGGCAGTATTTGGGTATATGGGCAAAAACAAAAATAAAATGAGGCTGTTCCTCCCCAGGCAGGGGATGAGGGCACACTTACCTTCACAGGACAGCCCATGTGACGTGACCCCGGACAAGGCCTCCCGACACACGTTGCAGTACGTTGGCCGGGCATGGGAGCAGGCGTACCAGTTATGCATCCCTGAGAAATGGTCCATGCTGTACTGGGTAGACTGACAATATAAATGTATTACAGCAAGGTCTAAAGAAGAGCAACAAGACTTTTTTTTCTCAGAAGACGTGCATGAAGCAGTCAGAAAAAGTGGAAACAGAACACTTTTTCACTAAGAAAGAGGGGGCCACTTGCAGTTTATACACATTAGCTGAACCTCAAGGAGATCTCTAAGGCAAAAGAGACTACCTGAAGAAACCACACCTTCATTACAGCTCCTGTACCACCTCATCCTTGTCTTACTACAAGTGTGTCTAGGGAAATGAACTGGAGAATTTATCTGCGGGAGAATTTAGCCCCATTTTTTTGTCTGATTAAATTTTCAGGAAGACCAGTTCCCCAACCTGGCTCATTGCGTAGCAGAGAAATGCTTGTGCAAGCATAAGGGAGGCAAGCATCAGAGTGGGGAAAACACAAGATAGCTTTTTGTGGTGGCAGTGCTGGTCTCACTCAGCCCCAGGAAGCAGGTAGATGCACTGAAGCTGGCAGAATATCAAGCAGGCAAGATGTGAATTAGGACAGGGAGGATAATTGAAAAATGACAGTGGGAGGGGAACTTGACTTCATAACCTATCCATGCTCTGAAAATTCTCTCCAAATTCCCAAGGGAGCATATACAAAGCCAAACATTCTTTGGAGAATCACTTCAATGTATTTGGGATAAATTTTACAGAAGGTCCTAACACTATTACTCATTACAGTCAATAAAATTATTTCCATTAAGTTCACTGGAAGCTGACTCTCAAAACAAACTGTGATTCAGCAGAGGAAGCACAGAATTTAAAGGAATACGTTTTCCTATTACCTCAAAATGTTCACGGTTTTGGACAGTCTTCAGTGCTGCAATCCAATCTTCCATCTCTTTTCTGTTATCAGCACAAAGGATGAGCTTCCGACATGGAGTGATAATCTGAAGAGAGAGAAAATGAGGAGTGGACATCTCAGTGAGAGACAGCAAGAGAACACCTTACCACTAGTGCAGTCTGTTGAAGCTATTTTCAGAGCTACACAATGAAAGTTATTTGCACCTCTGAGCCGTGTTTCTCTTCCACCACAGCACACCCAAATTTCTTCCTAAATGTACAGAACCACCAAGATTTTAGCTGTCATTCCCAATACTGAACTGAGTAAAGAAATCGCTCATATCTAAATAACAGCACAACACAAATCAAGCAGGGGGCAGCAGGAGTAATTATGTGCAGACCTTGCATAAGTCTTTTTAAAGGACTTACTGTACTTTTAAACTGGTAAGAACATTAAGACATTTTGTTAATAGCATACCATACCAGTTTCTAGCAATTAATGAATCAGATAACATACTCTACAATATCATTCTAAGAATTTTTTTAGTCATAACAATTTGTTTAGTCTCCCTCATAGGAAAGGGGAGAAATAAAACAAAATAAACAATTTGAACGCTCCTGTTTCCTGAGGGCTTGTTCTACATACCTAAAAGATATTCTAACAAATGTTCCCCTGTCTGGTTGAGGCTGTGGTGAGTTTGCCTCCCTCCAACAATACTGTCCTCAGTGTGCTTGTACCTTGGGCTAATTCCCAACCATTAGTTGCCCTGTCTTAAATAAACAATATTTTAACAAACCAGCAAAAGACATGCAGGGTGGCCAAAGTTACCCTCTGCCCACAGGAGGCACCAGGCTCCTGTGTCCCCTACCACCAACCCCCCCTCCCTTAAGTCAGCTGGTGGCAGCAGAGAGAAATAAAAGCTCTGCATTTCAGAGGACCATGTCTGCTGTTCTCAGGGCTGCCCATTCAGCTGGAGTCCAAACTTGACCATATACCAACCTTTATTCTTCCTAAGACTAAAGTCTTTCTCCCCCACAGTGCAGTTATCTCACTGTCTCTTTTTGCACACCTCTGTATTGATTTCCATCAAGCTGTCTTAAATTAGACTAATACTGAAGTGTTTGCAAGACCTGGATTAAAGAAAAGCTGCATTAAGGTTGAGCACTGTTAACAAAAACCAAAAGGCTCCCTTTTACGTCAACTCTAAAAATTTCCAGCAGTCCAGACTCTCTCACACCCCTCTACACATTGCACATTAAAAAAATTGTCTATATCATCTGCTTTTCAAGAAAATTGTACCTAACATCTGAAAGAACGGATTAAAATAAACTAGGATTGTGTCAATCTCATGAGGCCAAACCATTCAGCCAAAGTTTTGTTAATGAGCACTAAAACACCCACACACATCACCCCAATATCCCTGTATTCCAGCCTGTTTCTCACTTTTCTCATCATCATTCATAAAACAGATTAAAAAGAAAAGCCTCTGAAGTTGAACACCAAACTTTTAGTTGATGTTGAAGTGCCTCAGAGCATCTGCCAAGAAATGTGGATGTAATGTCAACAAAAAAGATTCGCCTGGAAAGTTCTGCTTTAAGGTCTTCAATTTTCAAACTGTATTTCTTTTCATTCACAGACTGCAGATTCCCCTGCAATAACACCTTACCCAGAGGCACGACCAATTCCTAGAAACCAGTGCTAGAGACATGTTAAGTAGGCAATGAAAGGAACTAAATCCCTTTGTAAAGAAAGGACTGGCCATTCACATTAGAAACACAGTTTTAGCATTTGAAGCATTCTATATTGTACAAAATTACCTGATCTATATCAACTGTAAGCACACAGAAGTAAATATTTACACTATTTTAAAAATAAAACTTTGAAGAACTCCTTCTCTCTTCCCTCACTTGCCTTTAAACATTTCCAGCTTTGAAAAAATTTATTTCCAAAGAAGGTAATCACAGGAATGCTTATTCTTCCTTAGGAAAGCAGGAAAGTGTTTAGTTAAATGTATTTCCATCAAAAACTCTGCTATGTAAGAATGGTTGCCCTAGAGAAATTTTTTTCCAGAGAATGAAACACTGATGCATAAATCAGTGTGAAGTTAGAGAAGAACAAGGGGCATGTTTGAGTCCTGCTAAGAGGAAGCAGCTTTTACCCTGGAAGTAAAACCAAGGTTTTCAACCTTGGTTTAAATTAACTAATTTGTTCAGACACCACTGGGCCTCACTTTCTTGCTGGTAATAAGGCCAAAAACACCTATAGTTGCATACGTACAACAGCAGCACATATAAGGTCCAAACATCCTAGGATGAAGCATCCAAGGACCTTTCATGGCTGTAAAACCAACCAAATTCTGTAAGGAACCACCAGTTCATTTGAGTCACTAGCATGCTCTGGAGCACTAGAGAAGAACAGCTTCAGAACATTCCTACTCAGTGCTGTCCCTCTTCCTATTTTTCTGCCTTTTTGGGGGGGACGGCAGGAAAATGCAAACTATAGCAGAGTTTTTAATCACATTGGAAGACTAGAAATTTAAAACATTGACATAAAATATAGAAATACAGACATTCCTTTGATAAGAATTAATTTCTGAGGCTACTGACTTCCTGGATAATTGGATAGAATATCCAATATAGAAAGCAACTAATGCCTTCTTAAGTCACCTACTGCATCATCTTAAAAATCCCCACATTCAGTGTTAGACAACCCTCTGTTCAAAGAATAAAGTTTATAAGACAAGAGGATAAATAAAGAGATCAAAAGATTTTTGTACATGAATCATCCAGATAAAGAGTCACAGAATTAAAATAAAGGGCTTACTGTGTAACTACAAACTGCAAGTAAAAATGTAACTGCGCAGGATAAACATATGAAGAACATTCCCCATTAGTCAGTTCAAAAGCAACATTTGCACTGGGATTTACTGGTATCACCAGAGATAGGAAATAAAAGAATAAACCTCTTTAAAAAGCTTGCTCCTAAGGAGAACAAACTGGGACAACTCAGACTTCGCTATGAAGGACAGACAAGATTTTAACGTAACTAGTGCAGCAATTATTTGGGGAAATGAAGAAACCATCCAAACCTGTTTTCCTGATTAATATGCAGCAGTATTACAGTTAAACATCTTAATGAGGATAATCAGGAATCCAGAAACGTAATAGGTCCCTTCCTTTGCAGAGCAGTTCAGCAGCTCTGCCATTCACACCCCCCACACCCCCAGCCTAGCCCAGGTACCTGGCGAGCATCAGCCCCTTGTGCCTGCCCTGTAGCGCAGCAGCTGCCGGCTCCTTCCTGCACAGGCTGCTGGGCAGCACACGTGCTACTGCACTCGGCTGAGCAACAGAAGCTCTCACTCACACTCCTCCTGCCACTGTTCCCTTCCTCTCCTTGAGCCAGCAATTGCAGCTCCAGACATCCCCCTGCTGAAGGATACTGAGAGAGGGGCAAGGCTGTTACATACACTGCGCTGTCCAGGAAAGAGCAATGATCAATTTAACAACTCGCACAAAAATAGAATCATTCTAGTCATCTCAAAAGAAGCCACACCAATCTTCCCCCTTGAAAGCTGTCCTTTCCCAGCCAGGAGTCCAGGGAGTTCACTCTCAGCTACAGCTGCAATGAGCCACCACTCTGGAACACAAGGCTTGGTTATCCCTGTTGGTGAACATGGCTACAAACGAGCATGGTCCAGCTATTTTTTTATGTTCCGGCTACAGCTTTTGACTAACATCCTGGAACAGTATATTCCACAGGATGACGACGCACTAGGTGAAGTAGCATTTCCTTTTATTTGTTCTAAATTTACAAAGCAGTAATGTCATCCAGTGACCTCTTGTTCTCATAAACGGAGAGCACGAAAACAACAATCTGATTGCTTCTGAGTTAGGATAAGGGCTGCCTTACCAGGAGTTAAAAAAACCCCAACAAAAAGTCTGAAGATTTATTTTTAATCTCATAGATTTTTGGCCTGTTTCAGGATTGGCAGAACTCTGAGCATTCCTGCCCCAAAACAGCTCAGAACTGTATCTAGAGATGAGCAATTATGCAAAATTAGAAGTGCCTGTTCTGCCTAAAAAGTGAGTATTAAAAACTCTTTTGATCCTAAATGCTACTGAACTTTTGTGCGTGATTCTTTAGATTTCACTCATTCGTAGAAACTGGGTGCCCAGCACTCACTATGTGGTGATATGATTGACATCTAATCCTGACCAGAAAAAGAACTCCACAGTCATGGGGGGAAAAAAAGGCTGCAAATCCCTCTAATCACTCCTGGAGAGTCATAAAAACACATGGGAATGGCAGGAAGAGTTAAAAACATTTCAAAGAAGGATGCAGGTTAATTATGAACTTCTCACGGCATGTGAAACCCCTGAAATACATTTTGCAGAAATGGGGGTGATAGTCAGGTCCCCAGCAAGTAGTTATGTGCCCTCCATGAATCATCTCAAGTCTATTAGAGAAATTCTCCATTTTCAAGCTTGCCCACTCTAAATCTAAAAAAACCTAAATCTGAAAATAACCATGCCTTCATTGGCTGTCTTGTGCAAACACAGACACTTTTAACACTGACAATTTAGCTTTATCTCCTCTCTCTCACACATAGCTCATTCCCTCTTACCAGCTGTTAACCCCCACCTCTCATGTTGACCCACACTCTTCTGTCCAAAACTAACACCAGTTTACTGACATTTCAAATCCAGCCAGCTAACAAACAACAGAGCCAACCAAAGAAAACTCCTCATTTCATGTTCTAAAAATGGACTAATGTCCCTGGATGTCCTTCCCTGATGAACAGCTGTGAATAATCAGATTCGAAAGGCAGTCCAAAAAAGACTCCTATATTAGACCAAATTTTAAACAAAAATCTGATATACTTCACCCTTTGTTGTACTGAGCAACCTTCCCCTCCCCAACAGCTGGAGAATAAACTTCATCCTCTTGTCTTGCTGCTACCCAAGACAACTTTATAATCTCTGCTCACCTGGGGCATTTTCTGGCTGCCCAGAAACTTCTCAGTAATAAAGTGACAGTGTAGCCAAGCATGCCCTGGGACTCTTTGTTATCAGAGTACATCTGGTGAGCTCAGTGACCACAAAAGATGGCAAAGCAAGTTAAGACCACACTGGCCCAATCACAGAGCTGACAGAAGAAATGCTGCAGGGGGAGATGGGGTGGGGGAATATTGAACTTGGCTAAATATAATTTTCCTGATGTGTACATTTCTCAGAATGGCCAAATGTGGGGGTATGAGAACACCTGCTCATTCTGACTGCTTCCTTTTACTCATATCCTGTTTCAATACAGACTTACATTCAAAGGTGCTAGCCATAAATCCCCCTAAGAGATCCCATTATTCCAAACAGCTGATGACTTGAGTACAGCGACAACAGGAATTTCTGGAGCTCTAGAGACCTATAAACTAGAAAAAATAAAAAAAAGCTGCAAAACCTTCAGTTTGATCACATATGGCAAAGGTAAGGAAACCATCCCCTACCTGTAGCTAACTGCTATGTCTGCTCTGTATGGTGGAGAATGATTTTGGCATCCTGAGAGCCCGAGTCAGGAAGGAAAATGGGGTGAGACTGTAATGAGGATGCAGCAATTTTTCCACTTCAGCTCCTTTCAGCAGTAGTGAAATGAACACTGGAATACAGTAAAACACCTCACCTGTATTCATCAGCAAGGTTCACAAACCAGCAAATCCACTGTGTTTCAAACACAATTACTGAACCCACACAGGCAAAATGGATTAAGTGTGGATTAGCAAGCGCTACTCCCTCAGCAAATACACAAAAAAGAAGACTGTGGAAAAGGGAGAAGAAAACACAGATTTGAGATTCAAACCAGTCCTTAACACTTAAAATCTTAACATCTATCTCATTGATGTTGGTTTCTGAAACAATCTGGAGCTCAGCGTCAGGCCAGCAAAGCCTTAGGCAGTGAGTCAGTGTGACTTTAGTAGATCTCTACAGTTTGGAAGAGAGCAATATTATGAGTATTATAGATTCATGAGGGTCCAAGCCTTGCCTTCTTCCACAAGCTACAGCACTATTCTATTTTGCAATTCAGCTTTCACCCAGTTTTGCCAACAAATCCAGGCCCATTAACTCACTGCAGAGGTCAGTTAGAGCTCTCTAGAACTGCACCAATTCTCCTCCCCCAAAACCTGGATGACATGGGAAAGAAATTAGCTTTTTATATAACACTTGAGAAATGTACCAGTTTTGTATGTTTTTTAAAAATGCAAAATCTTAATTTCCTGCTAAAATGACCATCTTCCACCTATGGAAACTCTCATTTCCACCAAATAAAACAAGCCATTACTGTTCTTATAGTTGTGCCTAATTACTTTCCCCCTTTTTTTTTTTTTTTTTAAACAGCAGTAACAAGATTTTCTTCAAAGCCCAAAGTGCCCAGATCTCTGTTCACAATACACCAGCTATTTTATCCCCAACTTCCATGTGGCTGTTTTACCTTCGTTTTCAATCTACAAAATCCAGGACAGCTCATTTCCATAGGAAAGCAGATCCAGCATGTGTTGTGGTTCTCTTTAGGACCATTTTTACATTATTAGGTTCCCGTACCTTGCAATCTGTCCCTCCTGAGCCAGGGCAGCAGTGCATCTTCTCTGAGCATTAGCACTGGCACTCACTACACTATGCTGTGCCGCAGGTCAAGTTCAACTCGTGCTGACCATCCATCTGGGATTTCTCCCAGTCCCTATCCTCCCCCATGCTGCAGCGGGAAACTAGACCAGTCACAGCGTTATCCCTGGGAAAATTATCATCTCTCATACCAGGGTCACATTCCTACAGGCTTCTGGAAACTGTTCCTAAACAAGGCACATTCCCATTCTTGGCAATTGGTAAGAGGAGCGCAGACAAGAAGAGGATTTTAAGACTTTAACAACAACTTAATAGATGTCAAAAGCTAGAGCATGCCACTCTAGCAGGTGGGAAAAGCATCTATCCTGGTAGTTCAGGCCTGTTAATCCCTAGAGATCTCCAAGGATGGAGCAGTACCCAGTGGGAGTGGATAGAGTGGCAGTACCAAGTGCCAAAGAATCTTAGCACAGCTCCATTACCCACACACCCTCCACCTCATGCAGCAGATGCACATGCATCCCTTTACCTGTTTTCCACACGACACAGTCCCGCCAGGAAGAGTTCCTAAATACAACCACTCTGTTCAGAAAGGGCAGCCCATTTAGGAAAGTAAAGGATATTTCAGAGAAAGCTTCCTACTCATACAAATTTAAGTGAACTCGTGAAGAACCAAGGGGCAGGACTGTTCCCCAGTGGCAGAGCTGCTGTCTCAGTGGGCTCACACATGGCAAGGCTAGCACCCAGTAAATCACAGCAATGGGCAATAAAAGATCCTACTAGTGGTAGGAAAATGACCGATTACTGAGAGTTTATTGTTAGTAGCAGCTCCTCACAGCCCTATAACTTCAGCAGTGTTGAACAGAGGCTGGTAGCTAGCACAAAAGAAAATTAATAGCTTTCAACAGCTTGATGAACCCAGGAGCTTTCCACACTGGGCCACCTGGCTAAGACAATTCCTGTTCACGCACCACCACCAGCACCAGAAATAGGGAGGCAGCATTTCTGCAAGTAATGCTAGCAAGCCTCTCCCTGCATAAAATGCAGCCTTTTCCTTCTAGAGCAGCTTCTATGTAAAGCTGAACATGTTCTCAAATGACCACACATTGTTCTGCCTTTGTGCCCTCATCTGGAAGGGGAAAAGCAGCTGAAATCTGCAGTCTTGCTCAGCAAGGTAGGTGAAACAGCAATTCAGCCTGACAGTTACAAAGAGCAAACATTATCAAACAAAAGCTTCCAGTGTTCAAGCACAAGGGCAGACATGATTTCAAAAATGTAAACTTCCCTCTACGAAAGCAAAAGCTCTTCACAGTCTCCTTCACTTTTCAGCTCCCTATCCTGTCCCACAGTAAAACAGTTAAAGCTCAGTCGGACGATTTCTTACAGTAGTTTCATCTCTCTCAAAACCTCCCGCATGTTTCTGAGTCAATCTGTAACGTACAGTAGCAATCGCCAGATCTCTCCACCCACAGCAACTTCTTCCAGACTCTCTAACTCTTCTTCCATGTTTATCTTCTTTTTGATAGTTTTTCTCCAGATTTTTCCTTCTTTTGTGACAGCAGACTAATAACCAGCTCCCACAGGAGGCTGGATTAAGAGTCCCAAAAATCCTTGACATGAAAGGATTTTAAATTACTATTTTCACTGACTAGTAGTGACTCAGAATGGTCTGTTTACCAAAGGGCCTTTTCTCAAGGAGAAAAAAACTGAAGTCTGGATTACAAACTACTAAAATAGCAAAGTATTTTGAAACTCCAGCAGTTCTGACAGGAAATGGGGACTGAACTGCACTTAATGAAGGAAGGTGGAAAACCAGCAGAGCAATTCTAGACACGGCAATACATGGCTCTACTCATCTTTTCACTTGCTTATAAAGGAAATTCTGACAGCTGCCAGTATAAACAGAGTACAAGCACTAGCAAAGAGTGTACAATTTCCGAATGTGTACGCACAAGGGTGTGGAAAAGACAACAACCCCCAGCAAAAACTGAATTTCCAGCATGTGCTCCAATTTTGCCCAATTTAGAGACAAGAGTTTAAAAGCAAGGAAAAAAGAACCATCCTGCTTCAGAAATCCCTCTTTTCTAACCTTCCCCTATTCAAAACATTAACAGGGCAATCCATGACTGTGTGAGAATTCAGGACACCTGGGACTGGCCTGTATCACTATGTTGCCAAATCAATCAGTCTTTTTGCCCAGGTGGTGCCTTGTCACTGGGTCCCTTTACCCCCCAGTTGAGGAAGCAGGGGAAGAAAATCCTCTCCCTTGCTAGGAAGCCCAGTGATTCCCTGAAGCATATGTTCAACTCCATTTTCTTCAGAGGGCTGAGGCCACACAGGGCAGTTTTAGGAATCTGTGCAAGTGTCAAACCACGCAGATCTTCCCGATCTCTATCAGCCGAAGCTTGAAGTCCAACTGTGACTTCCTGCAAACAGCCTGCAACAAAAGTTCTTACATTCTTTCTCCTCATAAAACTAAGTGACATGCTCTTTCTCAAAGCCTGTATTTCAAACCAGCACAACCAACCTCTGATCTGGGCTTCTCTTGTTCCAACAGTGCCTTACAGGCACACAGCTCCTGTGCTAGGCAAGAGCAGCAAACTTTCTGTAGCTTCAGCAGCTCTATTTTCTTTCAAAACTAAACTCTTTAGAGAAGACTGCCTTCTCTACTGAAAAGGATATCTTTTAATTTAAAAGCACCTACAGAAATAATTCAACTTGACACAAAATCATGAACAGGCAAAGGCACTTTCACTTCACTGTGAATGAACTGCAAACATCAACAACATACTCTCCCTATCAGGAAGGACTGTCAGCACTTCAGTTTTTTACCCAAGCTCAAGCACTCTGCCCTCTGTTTATAGGAAAGGTTCCTAACCCAGAAATGAAAATTCATGTTATTTCTCCACACATCAGTAAGCCATGGGACAATACGGCAAAAATACACACTCTGGAGGAGGTCAGTGAAGTAAAACTTCACAAGACAGAAACCGGCAACTTTGCTGCTGAATAGAGTCAGTACTAAGTAACAAGGTTATAATATGAAAAAATTGTAGCACACCTCAAGCTTCCATACAGCTGGAGAATGACAGCCATACTCCTTTTCAGAGATGATTGCACTCTTTCATTCAGGGGTACCAGCAATTCCCTGTTCCTCAGCCTACCAGAACCACTGTTGCCTCCAGTCATGCAAGTGCTCTGTAAGAGAGTTATTATTCTAACCTGAATACTTCCTCTTCTCCTGAGACATTGGTCAGGGTGAATCATCAGTTAATAAATAGTATTTCTTAACTGGGTGCAGCATTTCCAACAGCACCGCAGGCACATTTCCCTTTACTCCTCTTCTAGAGAATACATTTACATGAATCCACTCAGGAGAGAATACCTGAACAGTAAGAGCCTGTAGCAAACGTATGCCAAAGAACCTGAGTTTCTGCTATCTGCTATGCTGGCACAGGTGCCATGTTTCCCAGTGCTCAATCCAGAAAACTCACACTCCTGCTCTTACCTTTCACGTTCAATCTTCCTCTAAACTAGTGTCCAGAGCAGCCTACTCCCTCAAAAAAAACCTAAACAGATTGCTTGACATGCAAGGATTAGTCTCGTCTGTGGTCAGTCTCTCTGAGCTACGTACCACTTGCCACAAGCTGATTAGCTGCCTGCTTAAGGAGGAGCTGGGATAAGTTTCCTTCTGACAGCAATGAAGTGGAGAGGCAGGCGCTGACTGTAATAATATGCTGCTTCCTGTCTGCGGCTGAGCTGAGAGGTACTTCCCAACAAAAAAGGGTTTACAGGAGCTCAGGAGCTCAAGCTCCACCTCTTCCAGTGAAGTGCCATTAACTGTAGAGGAGGGGTCAACTAGCATGGCTCCTGGCACTCAAAAACTGCTCTGATTCAACTTCCATTTCACCAAAGCATCAGAAAGAAGAAACTAAACTACACAAAATTCCCTCTCCACACAGCAGATATTTCTCCTATGGGATCTCAAAGCTCTGATGGGATGGGACAAGAAGTAAATGTTGTACTTTACTTCATGTTAATTGTACATTAATTCATTATGTGAATGAGGGTGAAAGTCCACACCACCACTTGGTAGCAATAACTGGAAAACATTTACCAAACCACCATGTTGAGAATCATATTGGAACACAAAATATGTACCTTGGAAGATATTATGTCCTTTCCAGGCCCTCTCCTGACAATTACAGGTATTTTTGACAAGCATTAAAGAATACATACCTTATTTTTATACAAATTCTCCACAAAGCAAGAAAGGGTCAATGAACTGCTAAGGAATCACTTCTTTAACTGTATCAACTACACTGAAGGCAGCAGACTTAACTCAGTTGGTACCTTCAAGAAAAGAGCAGATCTTCAGCCCACACACCAGTCTGAGAAGGAATAATTTGTTCACCACACAAACATTTACAAAAGTGGGCCAAGAGAGACAATCCAAAGTCTTTTCAAAGACTTTTGAGGGGACAGCTGTGGTGGCAAAGTGTTGACCTGAACAACAGGCAAGAGAGTGGTGTCCCCCAGACCCGGCAGCTGTCGCAGAGGAGAACAGGCATGATGGATGGCTCAGGTCCGTGACACAGGTAAAACAGATCATTTTTGAGACAGAGATCCGTAAAACCTAGGGTTCCCAGCATCATCTTGAGAAAATGCTACTCCAGATTAAAGTATAGAACTCATCCTCATTGCAGATTTTGTTTTAATGCTCCTCACGGAACTGCAGGTTAGTCTATCATGTGGGCACCTTAACAAATCACGTTACGGCAAAACTGCACTGTCCAAGAAAAAACTGTTTATGGAAAGAGGTAAAGTCTCACTGGAAAGACCCAATGTACCCAGTCCCAAATCATCTATCAGCTTTTTAGAAATTACAAGAGGTTTTGAGGGTATGGCTAAGAAAGCGCTGCTCAGAATTCAGGGCCAGGCTCTGACCTCACCCATCCAATGCTGCTGATTTCTATTTTGTTAGGAGTACAAAATAGCACACACTGATGGCAAGAGTCCAGGCTAAAAGTTGACTCTCTTTGAAATAAAGGGTCCTGAACTACCAGGACAACACACTTACCGTTGCATTTGTGCCACAGCAGATCTTCTTTAAGGCCCTGTGCAAGACAGCAACCCTAGGAAAAGGCACTGTGGAGAGACCTACACACCATGTACCAAGGGATCATACGTGCAAAGCACCTGACACAGCCCAGACAGCCCAGAAGAATTTACCTTGTAGACAGCTGACTCTCAAGGACAGAGACAGCAGAGATGTGACAGAACCAGCAAATACCACACCTAGAGGCCTAATGAGAGAAAGGAGTTCTGACATGGGGCTGCTATAAGATTTATTCCCAGAGGCTTCCTGTTAAATACCTCTGCAGCGACACTGCCTGACATAAAGGAACAAAGCTAAACATAAAGCTTTTCCTTACACATCAGGGAACGGAGCAGTACAACATTGTAAGCTCAAAAATGCCCATGTCACATGCTCTGGGTCCATTCTATAGTCATCTATCCATTAACTCTGGGTAGCAGTCCTGAAAACTGTCTCCACTGCAAACAGGATACACTTACTGAGGAAATCTATGCAAGATCAACCAAGTAAACCATGGTGGAATTTATTACACTTTTTTTTAAAGGAAGAGATCTGTGTCTTAAAACTCACTTTTCTTGCTTTCCTTCCTGGTGAGAGCAAAAAAATTACCTGTCAGTCATGTCCTATGTAAAAGGTTTACTGGCAGCTATTTTTTAACCTTACTCCTCTCTCCATGCAGCACAACCTTTGCTGGCTTAATGCTCTGGTTTTCTCCTCTCATGAGGCTGCCTCCCCGTGCTCCTCAATGCACTTTCAACAGTTGCTCTTCTGACTGGTCAGCCCTTATTACCTCAGTGTTTTGGATAAACATTGTTCCTCCAAGAGTTTATCTGATGTTTTTGTTGCTTGTCTTTATGTCAGGAACTAGAATCTATACATTAGGCAGTACAGAGAGGACAGAGGCTGAGTTTTCTCAGAAAGGAACCATTTTTTTATAAATCCACAAGTACCAGTCTCCATTGAAGAAAACAGAAAACCAAAAAGAAAACCAGAACATCTAAAACTCTGATTACAACACCAAATGCTACATATTTTCAGTTTAGCAGAAAAACTTCAAATCATATAATGCACTGATTTGAAACAGGGGAAAAAAATGCATCAAAGAACTCTGAATTTAGAACGGAAGATACAGAAGATACAGATACGGAAGCAGAGTGGTCTCAAAAAAAAAAGCAACAGAAAACTGCATGACTGCAAGGAATCCAAAGCTGACAGCAATGATGTAACAGAGCAAACCACAGCAAGACTAGCCCACCTTCTGATTTCCTAAGTGGTTTTAAACCTCAAGGTAAACGAGTCAAGCGCCTCCATAAGCCACAATAGCAAGACAGAAATAAGGAGGAAACATGCTTTTCTTGAATTTACCTGAGCACCACGATACACTGCTCAGCTGGAGACAGCAAACTGTACCTGCTTGAATTTCAAGGTAACCCTTTACCTTTTATCAGCTCGGGAAGGCAGGGACTGGCAGAGCCTGATACCAGAGTCTTGGAAATAACTCTTCACTGTTTGACTCGGATGGGGCAATCTGAGAGAGCAAATACACTACTTCCTTCTGCCCCTAACACAGCCTTCCTGACAGATATTAGATCTCCCAACTACAACAGTAAGCAGCACAGTAACAGTGCACTTACCTAAAAAATCAGTCTTTATTTATATTTGAAAAAACTGAAGCAAGATCCAGGATATAATGCTTTATTAATAGGTAAATAACATCACAGTCTTGAAAACATATCCCCTACTCAAATCACTGCATAAACCTTCTCTCTGTACTCTCACACTGACACCTGATATCAATATTTACTTACCATACCCAGATGTGCCTCCTAACTGTCCAACTATGGATGTAGAAAGTGTTTTCAAGCTTTGAAAACACTCTGGGGTTTTATCTGGACACAGGCACTGCAAAGCCAAAACCTACAGCTACACAACAGAAATGCTCTTTGGCAGATGTATAAAGCAGCAGATGACTCCTGCTGCAGCTCAAGGCACACCACTCAGTGTTGATTGCCACCTGCAGGACCAGGAGGGATTCTTCCCTCCACCTGCGTTGCTTCCCCCTTCATCTTGCCTTAGAGCAACACCTCCTTTCCCCTGGCCCCCATTCTCCTCTGTTATGATTCCCTCAGCAACTCTGTGGAGGTTTGCTGCTCTTCACCAGCTCGACACTCACTTGGAAGGGCTGATGTTAATGGCTTTTTTTCTGCACACCAGGTGCTCCCCCAAACTGGAGCTTGCAGAAGCCCTGCACCTTAGAAATACAATCATTTTTCCTCCTAGTTCCCGAGCCTGGAGAAAATGAAGCAGGGACACCACCACATGCCCAGACTGCAACTACTTAGCACACATTCCACATCTGATGAGTATCCTGAACCAATCCCACAGTTATTTCTGTGCTATTTCTTTCTGTTCTTCCTTTTGCTTTCCACTATATATAGCCAGCATATACAAACACACACACAGACACACACAAATAAAATCAGAGGAAGAAGTTTACATATTTCAATGCCTATGGGAAAAACTAAATTCCTTTAGCAAGATCTCCAGCATAAACATGAACATCACTTCTAACTCCCTCTGCAGAACAGCTTTTTCTGTCCCACTATGCAAACAGGTTCTATCAAACCCTCTTAGCTTACAAGGAAGATAATCCCTGAATGCCAAGCCTTAGCACAATACATAGTAACCTGAGGTTATTTCCCCGAAGTAATTTCCCACATGCACAAATATGAGCTATCATATTGTAAAGAAAAGTAAGTTTATTATTTTTTTCATTTTTCCTAAAAGCTGCTGTGAAGATTGGTCAGGTGCTTTTCAACTCTGCAAAAGAGATGGGATGTGGGGAAAAGATGGAAGAAGAACAGAAAATAATGTCCTACCGTGAAGCTGTTGTTGACATTCTTTGTGCTGGATTCTGCCACGCTGGCATCTGTCAGATCCACCTCATCAAAAATAATGGACTGGAAAGAAAAAATTCAAAATCTCAATAAATTACTGAATCCAATGTATAAGCAGCAGACTCAAAGGGAGTCTGCCTAGCATGCTCCATATCACAGCCTTTTATGATTTGAAGGAAAGACACAGCACCAACAATATCAAGGACCTGGAAGTCTAGTTCCATATACTGGAGATCACTC
The DNA here is from genome assembly GCA_013400575.1 of Peucedramus taeniatus. Classification (NCBI taxonomy): domain Eukaryota; kingdom Metazoa; phylum Chordata; class Aves; order Passeriformes; family Fringillidae; genus Peucedramus; species Peucedramus taeniatus. The sequence continues at coordinate 171,391 of WBNO01030437.1, forward strand.
TGCCTGTCTTCAGACAGTGAATACAATGACTTTATTTTTATTAAAGGATTATTTAAAAAGAACACCAAATAACTGTAGATTTTGTTCTTGTGAAAGGAGACAGTTTTATATGCAGGTGACTATCAGCATAATAAACCAGAGGCATAGCAGCTCTGATTTGATAAATTCTAGCCTTGCTTGTCTACAGCACTTTCTCTTTTCATTTGTATTCTCTTCCTTCTATTGATTCAGAGTCCATTCCCTACTAACATGCACCAAAGGGAGAAAAAATGTGGAAAAATCAGTATCACAGGTCCACGTGATGCTTCACCTCAAAACCAAGGATTTCCAAGCATGAGGCAAAACACAGAGATCTTCTAGTAGCTACAAAGCCTGAAGACCAGTGCCTAAAGAGCTCTTTTCTGCTGAGGGCTGCCTCCCCACTGACACCCATCTGCCTCCAAAGCCCCTCTACTGACTTCCATCCTTGGCCTCACAGGCACTGTCAGGACCTTACCTTAGCAGTTTTTGCATAGTAGAGCGTTCGTCCTCGCAGCTTAAAGTATCGTCTCTTCCAGCGCTGGAAGGAGCTGGTCTGTTTCATTAGCATCCCCTCTTTTATGACAGTCTACAAAAGCATCAGAGGAGAGCAGTGAAGCACAGGTTTTACTGACAGGCACGTTTTCTGCTTCTCCAGCACACACCATACGAGAACAACTGGAGTTGGAGACCAATACCCTCAGTGCCCTCTGCTGGAAGCGTTTCACAGATTCATTCAGCAAAACTGAGCAGCCTTCACGAGATAAAACTCTCATGAACTAACAACCCACACTGTGGTGAGGTTTTACCCTTGTCTTCAGTGCTATCACGATACCAAAGAAGATAAATAACTTAAAACTGAATGAACATTTCAAATCTAACAGTGACTTGGGGAGTTTAACGGTTAAACTCACCGAGGTCGGATTTCAGTCACAGGTAATTGCACCTTTCATTTAATTGGCATCTGATTACCAGCACAAACATATCCAGGATATCTGTCTCTACCTCCAGCTGTGCCTTGCAAACCAGCATCTATCTACCTGGCACAGAGGTTGCAAGCTGCAAGCCCAGGGGGTGAAGAGTGAAACCAGAGCAAAGAAGGAGCTATATCCAACATCAGCATTTGGTATTCTTCAGATAGTCTTGGCCATGCTTTGGTACTCTCTGGCCAGCTGCCATTTCCCAGGGCTGCAGTGCCAAAACTGTCTATGCACACTGATTTTTTTTCTTTAACTGCTTTATAACTAAACGGACATACCAGCATACACAGGCTCATATGCTCATTCATATACTGTGCATATGTTGGAGTATGGATTTAATCCACATGTATTTCATTCAGGTTTGAATACCAACAGCTACATGAAAATAATCTCAAAAACTGCAACTCAGAAAGACAAAAGGAAAAATAGTCAGGACTGAATGTCCAACCCCAAATTCCCGATTGTAAATACTGCCTAGGAGCTACAAGCAGTGCTATGTCATGCCTTGGTACATCAAGAAACCTACTTCTCTCCCCAGAAGAGATGCAGGAACCTGCTTCTTGCTGACAGAGCCCAACGCAATAAACACTCAGTTAAAACACAGGACACAAATGGTCTGACAATCTTGTAAGACAGGCTATTCTGTATCTTGGTGCCAGGAAAATGACACAGCTTTAATATACCAGAGGTCTCGTGGAATTCAGGTTTGTAACAGTCAGGTCATTGTCATTGTAACATTCAGGAATTGATAATTACATTCAGTCATTGTAACAGTCAGGAATTGATAAGTATCAATTCACAAATAGCACCAAATGGCCACTGCCAGGCTACTACAGCACACAAAATAAATACTCTTACTGATCCACAGGGTTTAGTTCACTTTAGAACTCCTTTCCAGGGCATTAAACTTGCTTTTAAAATGCTATATATATTTCTAATGTGTGCCTTTAGTTTTTGGAACAGCTGCAGATTTTGATACGTTCCACATACACTGGCCCTTGCCAAGCTCAAAGCTTCCTCAAAAACCACTTTGAAAATAATGCTGACTATAAGGAGAAACATCCGTCTGACAATATATGCTTCTCTTTTCCTAGACTGAACTATCCTCAGACTGGCCTGAGAGATCACAGGGTCTGGACCACCATGGTGAAGCCTCTACTCACAAATCAGCCGGGAAAGAGCAGGCTTCACATTCCACCAGATCCTAAAGAGAGCTGTCAGATATAGAAGCCACTACAGTCTTCCTCCACTGTGTTGGGAAATAGAAAAGGGGAGAGCTCCCCTGTCTCCTGGAAGAACAGCATCTACCTTGGATGCTGGGCCCTGGCCAGCTCCAAGGTTAGCAAACCCCAAGCCTCAACGCTTCCCAGTGGTCTGTTTCACAAAGCCACTGGCACAGTGGAAGAAACACCTGCCAGTGCTCAGGCAAATACCAACTTAGTGTGCCTGCTTCAATTGGGAATTGCCAAACTCCACAGAACTTCCAGCAGAATGAAAAAGAGAAAACAAAAATGCACAAGTGAGGATTAAGCTCCTATAAGAAAGTGGCTGTTTGCCACACCAGCTCCCCACAGCTCTGAAGCAGTCACTGAAAGGCATCCTGGCACTCATTTTCACAGGACACAGCAGCAGGAATACACTCTAAGAAGCCATAAAGCATCTTGGAGTGGCTTTAGGGTCCAGAAGTTAAACACACTATAGCAAAACCTAGAAACAAAATGTTAAACCACCTTAGAGCTGGTGTTATGTAGATAATCCAAAATTCAGACATTATCTTAGCTGAAGCTTCAGCATAAGAGAAGATGGAGTGCAAAGACCAACCAAACCGCATCCCTTGCTGAAACAAACCTGCAGGCAAGGCCAGAGCTGAAGGCACTCATCTGGAACCCAGAAAGATGAATTCGTGCTCCTACTCTGCCATGGACTTTTTATGAGTTCCCAATAAAGCAATTTTCACTCTGTGTGTCTCCATCCCCCATGTATCAAGTGGAACAAACAGCACTCACCAACTCTGTGGAAACCTGCTAAAATATATATTTCTCTCACAAGTTATTTTAACCTCCAGCACTTGAGTATCAAAAAGAAATGTTAAGTACCAGCATACAAATTACCATGCTAAAGGAATCACACATTTCTGCAGCTCATTTTTATTACAGGGAAGAAAATGGGAAAGTGACAGGAGATTTTCCAGCTTAAGACAGAAACATGAAGTGATTTTTGCATTCCCTGGGAAAAAAACACATATAAATAAAAATGAGACAGAGAAAGCAGCTACTGAACTGTGCAAAGCCCTGACCCAAAATCAGAGAGGATTTTGGGGAAAAAATCCTGGGGAAGACTCCTCAGATGAAAAGCCTGAAGATATCATGTCAGCCAAGAGGCTGATCAAAAATCAGCAACTTGCAGGAGGAGATTTCAGAGCTCTGTTGCTATGCTTATTTACAGCTATGGTTAAACTGGGCTCAGCCAGAGCCCTTACGCACCCCAGGCTCAGGCAGCATCACTTCAGCCAAAGTCTTGCCCAACCCACCAGCACAGTAACTCTCAGCAAAACAATGCCTCTGCTTTCCCTCAGCTCCCACAGCTCCCACCTGCTCCCTCACCTCAGTTGGGCTCACTCACCTCTGCACAAGACATGCATTCCTCCATTCCTCTTTTAAACCCTTTTTTTTTTTTAACCAAAATACAACACTTGCAGAGGTCACCTTGCCCCACTCTAAGCGTCAGTTCCTGTCATTGCCAGGCTCTATCTATAGAAAACCTCATAGCTACCCAGCTCAGACATGAAAGGCCAGAGCAGGAGCGCTCGTTCTGCTCACAACAAACACGCCTCTGGTTCAGCGCTGCCCATCTCTGCACGAGAGCAGCCGGGCTATTTATAAGCACTCAGTTCAGCACAGTTTGGTGAGTTTGGGCGGAAAGAGCCAGAGATAAGATCAAGATGAGTTTATAAAATTATGCAGACATCACTGCCTTTCTCTATTTTGACTTTACAGCCAGAGGACTTGTTACTTGCAGAGGAATGCAGCTGCAGAAAATGAACTGGGGAAAGGACCTGACTGCAAAGTGACACAAATGAAATAAGAGGGAGGAGGTAAACAGCTACTTCTGCTCCCCAGCCTCTCTGCAGATTTTTAATTGAAGATCTACTCTGATCAGATTACTGGGCATGTAATTAATCAAGATAAAAGTTAAATTGCTTCTCCCATAGTGAAAAGACAGTGTTAAATCTATTTTTAGTATCATATATTGGATCCTACGGGAAAAGCTACTGCCCTGAAACACTATGAGGATGTGCATATAATTATATAAATAATTACTAAAATTGCAATGGAACTGTGCAGACTGTTTTCTATCCAGCTGAGTCCCCTTCCAGTGTGGTGTCCTGTGGCATGGCATTCCATGGGCAGATTACACTACGAAAAAATGAATTATCTTCTTGGATCAAGTGTAAAATGATGTGCTACTGGTTTCAACACTGACCCCTTTTATCATATTGCAAGTCAGTGTAAAAAATGTTACTGAAAAAACTGACCATTTAAAACAACACTGCATATAGAGTGTCTTAGGAAGTCTGAAAAGAACAAGATTAGATAACTGAAAGGCAAGGCCTAGGAAATTTCTAACATTTTAGTATTTATCTTTGGCCTTGAAGAACAGAAACTTCCTGGAAAAAAAATTCAGTTTATGGCAAGCAATACACAACCCTCCCCCCCAGCTCATCCCCTTTCAAAACTTGACATTTAGGAAGCGCAATAATATGTTCTCAGATTTCTCCTGTCAAAATGGGAGCAGGCTTAATCTTGAACTGACAAAAGAAAAGTTTTGTCACTGACCTCAACAGAAATGGTTTCAAACAACTCAGAGGACTTAAAAAAGAACTTAGAAGAAAGAGAGCCTTGTGCTTCACTGTTTCCCCTTCTGGCCTTGTAAGAACAAGAAGCCAAAAGATTAACAGGAGCTGTTCAGAAAACCAACAAGACACAGTTGTGTTTTTGGCAGCACTCATCTGAGGTGTCTCTGCACCCAGTAACCCATGTCAGGTGGTCAGAGACAGCTTACACAGATTAAGTGTTTTCTACACTGACAGCATGAGTGATTCTACTTAAAATTAGGAAGGATGACGTCAGATTTCAGCTACTTTCAGATTACATCCCTTGTTCTCCTGCACATAGAAGTGCTCACCAAGTGAAACACAGGAGCAGACAATCCCTTCCTGAAGCTTAAACCTATTGCCCCATTTGGAAGTAGGGCTCTTGATAAAACTGATTTCCTTATCTGGAAAACAAGCCCTATTAGCCAGACTGAGGGTGACTATCAAGCTCGTCCAGCTGTCAGGCTGGCAAGTGTCCCTCGGCACAGGGAGGCTCCAAACCATGTTTGATAGAGACAGAGGAAGAACAATGCGACTTATTTCACTGCTGAGATCACAACATATTCTTAGGGGCAATTACTCAGTGCAGCAGATCTAAAATAAGAATTATGTTTCACTGACACGTCCTTCCAATACAGAAAAAGAACTATGTACAAGGTAACAGCAAAATGAAACAAAGCTATCTAAATAGCAACTAAAGAATCCTAAACCCAAAGCCCCCAGCATGTGGATTTCACTGTTTATCATGTGTCTTCAGAATGTAAAAACTTTAAGACACACACAGTTTCTATTTGTATGTACCACAAAATGCTGATGCCAAACAACAAATAATTGACTAAACAAAGCACCAAATGCAGAGAGGAAAAAACAAAATGCAATGGTATATGTGGAACTGGGCTATCGTTATAGATGCTTACTAGGCAATTTTACAGGCAGCTGAACCCCAGGGACCAAACAACCTCAGCTAGTCACTGATTTTGAGAAAGCCATGGCAAAAAGGATAGGAGTGGGTCTGCAGGCACTTAAACACATGGCCATGCCATGCTTGGGCAGGTACAAATCTGAGTGCTGTACCCTGTGTACCCTTTAGTAGATGGTGTCATAAAAGCTCTCTGTGGTCATAAACATGAAAATAATTAATATTTAGAAATCAAATAAAACACAGTAAATCCAACAAAGAAACTACAGGAATAAATCTAACTAATCCCATAGAATAAGACATGAAATGTCAAAAGGGTAGGGGTGAACAAGCTAATTTGAGAGCAACATCCTTCCACCAGACAGTGGTCACACCCTGGAAATGAACTCCAGGAAGCTTGGAGGGGGGAAATCTGGATCAGTAAAGCAATTCTAACGATGGGACACACAGAGACCTATACAGATCTATAGGGAAGCCCAAGATAATTACAGGTTGCATAGTCCTGTTTGGAAATTCTACATTAAATGCACTTTGCTCTTGAAAAAGTGAAAATTGCATTAAGATTTCTTTCACTGGTATCAAAAGAGCAAGACATTATGAGAACTCACTGCAAAAAAAGTATCCCAGAAGACAAGAAAAAGAAAAAGAAAATCAGAGCTGGAATCAAATGTCAAAATAGAAGCTGGGGCAGCGAGTCAGAGGCCCACTAACAGAAGCTGAGCACTACAACTGATAAAGGGGGTTACAGTACAGACCTTTGTACAACCACACGGGGAAAGCCTAAGAAAACTCTACTAACAACCATCCTCCCAATTCTCCTCTGTTGTAACCTCCAGCCCTGCTGAACGAGCTGAACTCGGCACACCCAGTGAGAGACTGAGGCAAGCAAGGCCGACAGCTCTCCTACTGCCTCCCTGCAACTCCCGAGACAGCAGAATCCAGAGCAGAGCACAGCAACCTATTCATGGAGGAGCTGAGACATCACTGAAACAGGTAATGCAAGCTCATTCCCCGGATATGCAGGAAAAAAACAGGAGCTGGTATCAAATAAATACTGAAAAGGCTTTAATTTGCCTTGGCACAGATAAATGGTGAAACACTTCATTCTTCATTAGTTCATGCTGCAGCCAATAAACAAATAACAGGTCTTTGGACCAGCTTCTTTCAATACCAGGTTCAGCTACTACTATTATGAATGACTCTCCTAAATGGGATGCACAGTCACAGACTTGAACAAATTACCAAATGAAAACCAATTTGAGAGCACACAAAACTGTATACAGGGAAGGAAATACAACATACAGTGAATCAACACACAGCTCCTTGGTAAAATGAGCTCTGTCAGAGAACTCCAAGAAAAGTACTAAAACAGATGAGTAATCTTCTCAGCTACTTAGAAGGGAGAATAAAAAACACACCAGTACACTGATGCAGGATGAGTTAGGAGCTGGACAACTCCTGGCACACTAACTGCTAAAGCCTCAGGATGCTTTCCATAGGTTCCTGGCATCCTTCCCAAACACATTTATCACAAGAGGGAAACTAAACACAAAACGCCAGTCAAACTATAGCAAAGCTGGAAGATAAGGGCTCAAACCCATCCACAGAGATAACTAAAGCCAAAAAGGCAACAGTTTAATAGCTACCTGAAAATTTTGGAGTGGAATAAATTTGTAAAGCATACTAATCAAATGTGAACTTCATACATTTAAAGACAAACATGAAAAGTTTGACTGTTATTTTTTCTACCACCTAGAATTATACATACCTGACTACATCCCGTCCTTGGGCATTTCCCCTGTGCACAAAAAAATGTCAAAACACACTACCTACTGTAAAACCTTCTGAGACATGCCTGTAACAAGTTATGCACCAGCACTACAGAATCCCCTGCCTGAACTCAGAAGCACATGGCTCTCTGCTGAGAGAGGCACAGCAATAGAACCTCATTTGAAATCACAGCTTGTACACAGAATCCTCTAATGCTGCAGCCTGTATCCTCACAGCTTAAGTCACACTTATTCATTCAGAGAGATAAGTTACTACCAAAAAATACATGTCTAAGCCCCCCCATCCATTTCACCTGGCAGAAGGAGCCAGGCACTCACCATAGCAGGCTGTCAGGGCCATTTGACATGCAAGTACCAGGCTGGGGAGTGCAAGCAATGCGAGCACAGAACAGCAAATGTATGGGAAAGCACATGCAGAATACAGCTGCGGATCTCATCTTCACACTCATAACCACCCATCCTTCCCACACCGCTGAGCGTCATGGAGACCCTGGCCAAGTAGGAAGGAAAAGTCAGCAGAAAGTACCAGTAAGAGAACTCCAGGATATGGGAAAGGGAAAGTTATACCTTAAGAAGAAAACTGAATCCTTTGCCCGTGTGTTGAGGAGGCTGAAAGAAAGACAGCTACCTCCGACTGTGTTTGGATTCCCATCACCTCTGCTACGGAATTCTGCAAGGAGCCTTGTTTGGTGGGGACTGGTAGATGCAGAGCCAAATCCTCATCCTTTTACTCCAACTGGTATTCAAATAGGTTAAGAGCAGAAAGCGGCTTTTGGCCTTCGGCCATTTAATTAATACTTAGGTATCTTAGAATTTATTTTTATCTCATGTGTAACAACTGTTGTAATCAGATTTTCCATATTTATGTATTAAACAACCTATGCTTTTAAGTTTTTTTTTCCCTCATCTATTTAACATAGTTTTTAAAGGATACTGCAAAGTTTTAATTTGTTTTTCCACTTCTCCTGTTTTAATGTCCTGCAAATACCTTTGACCATGCCAAAGACTTCTTGATCAGCACCAGCAACAACAAAAAAGATGAGCACAGCCCTGGGAACACCGTTTTGTTAACTTTCAGCTGAACAAAACAGAAGGGGCTGGTGTGAGTTCCCAGAACCCTGATTTTTAATAAAACCTCAATGATAGATCTACATATTCCACAGAGTACTCTGCCCTGCCTCAGCTGAGAGCAGTTCCAAGAGCAGGCAGCTCGCCCTCCCAGTTTTATCAGACGCATTTCTGCTGCTCAAAGACCACTGAAGGCAGCTGTCCCACAGGGTAAGATGTTACCTGGAACTTTGCACCACCTGCCTAAGTTTCCAGGTCTGGGGGATGCCCTGGGTGATTTCTTGCATTTGATACAAGAAGTATGTATCTACATTTTCCCTATAGGAAACTGCGGGTGGTATCACCTTTCCTCACTAGAAAATTAAACGGATAAATTTACTAAAGCTTGCAAGTCTCAAGTGCAATGTCCTCGATACAAGCATTACGTGATTAAGAGGGCATTTCCTTTCTCAAAAAAGGCAAACCACAACATCAGAACAGTGATCAGAAGCAAAACTTTTCAACTTAGCAATGAAATGGTGAGGAAACAAAAAGTTCTCCTATAAAACCAAATGAAGCAATTCTGTAATAATTAATTGCCTAACTGAAGTGGTAATGTTGTAGCCATCAAGCCAACCTTTTCCTCTATGGAGGAGAGGAGGGCAGCCAGTTTTAGACCTCCTCCTCCTCTATGCAAGTGCTCTCATGTCCAGGTGTGGTCCAGGGCCTGCAGACTGCAAGTTCCATAGCCTGTGGAAGCACTGCACTGCTGCTGCAGAGGTGCAGCACTACTGAACAGGGCATGCACAATAAGCTCATTACTTTCTGAACTGTTCTATATAAAACGTGTGAGGAGAGACCACAAACCATGGCAGCTGCTAGGGAACAGTGCTGCTGCCTCAGCTATTCTGCCTGAAGCTCAACTACCCCTGGATGACTATCCCACAGGGCTGCACTACCAAACAGAAGCATCTTAATATAAATTGTTAGTGAAACAAGAAGCAATAACCACTTAGTGAAGAAAAAGCAGGGAACAAACTGTTTCAGTAGAGAGTTAATAAAATATCCTGTAAATAATGGTTGGTGCATTTGAGATCTTGAAAAACGTGTTCCAAGAGAAACACATGTTCACTTGGGACAGTAGTGTGCTGTGAAATTTCCAATGATGCTGTGCCAATATCTAGGGTAAACTTTAAGCTTTCCAGGAATAGGGAAAAACTCTCTATATCTCATTTGTGCTTTCTCTTACATATGTAGGTATAGCTGCTATTTCAGAAAGAATCAGACTGGATTTGTAATTAAAGAAGGTAAAGTCATGCAGTATCTCACATGATATACTGGATTTCCTAATCAGGTAATCTGGAGATAGATATTTCACAGTTTTCATTTATAATCCTGTAATCCTCCAAAGTAAAAACTCAGTAATTTTTCTGTAACGAGAGGTTCTGGGTAAGGGAAAATACTCTAAATATTTAAATTAAGTTTTATTTTTAAAAACCAAGCAATCAACCCAAAACATTCAATACCTTTTTTTTTTGTCTCTAATTTTATTAAAGAGAATAATTAGAAGCCTGGAAATGTTTTAGTGATGCAGTCTACATAAATCCATGCTCTCAAAACATGCAAAAGTTTAATGTTAGCTCCTTAGTTCTTGGAACCTGATCTATAGTTAGAAGGAACGAGAAACGCTTCAACTGCGTGTGGTTTTGTGCTTTGTTTTGTTGTGTGGTGGGTTTTTTAGTTTGGGTTTGCTGGCTTTTGTTGTTTTTTTTTTTTTTTTTAACAAGGAAGTAACAGCTGTTGCTTTCATACAACATCCAAAACTCTCCAGCAGCAAGGCAAACTTACAGTACACCACTGGAAATAGTGCTGGGAGGCTTCCCAAATTGTGTCAGAACAGATGAGTCTGAAGTGCACACAAAACAGAATGCATATTAAGGGACAGAAATATTCATACAGCCTGAAATTCTACCTGTGTCTTGGTGGTCAGACAAGAAACTAGTACATTCATGCTGTTAATCCAAGAAAATTCATGTCCTTAAACCTGTGCACAAGATGTTTAGTTTCAGCTCAATCACAAAAACTTCTCCTTTTTAACAGTTCTCGCTCTCTTTAGGTGAAGAGTTCCCAGTTTCTACCTGGATTAAAGCGTAAACCACGACATTTTATGACACATCAAGATCCTAAAATGTTCTCTTTCAGACAGCCTTTTAGAAAGCAGCAAAACAAAACCATACAGACAATTTAATATGTTTCAGTGGAAGATGCCACAGACAGAACAAGAATTAAGTAATGAATTCTGGAAAATTCCTTCCTCATTTCTTGCTTATTTCTTTTACAATACTGCTTTACTGAAATGTTTTGCTTCTTATAATACTTCTTTCAATACTTGTATTTCAAACTAATAAACTTCTCATTTCCCTCACTCTAAAAAAACCTTAGAACATATGCCCTCCAGAAATAAAAATACCACTTCTTTACCCATAAAATGGACATTTTATCTAATAGGCAATACAAGAAGAAACAAAATGAGCTTTCTTTGGTTGCCCATGCTACCCAACATATGTCTGAGGACTCAGTGTAGTATGCTCTGGAAACTTGCACAAAAACCAGGAGAAACATTTTGCTTCCCTCTGTTTTTCTGCCTTTATCCTGCAGGGTGGCTCCAAGACCTCAAGGCTACTGGTCACAAAGAGAATCACAACTTCCCATAGCAAAAAAGTCATCACCTATATCTGGTACACAGCACAGAGAAGGGAAATGTGATCGTTCAGATACTGAACAGTCTGTCCACTGCAGCATAAAGCTCAACACCAGTTCATCTGTACTGCTTTTCAGAATATAAATGAACTCGACATATCTCAGCTACCAGTGCCAGACAGCTTCCCAGAAAGTTTGGAGAGCTGCTCGCTCTGTTTGCAACTCTGGTGAAATATACACAGCAAACTTGTCTTAAGAAGTTCAAGGCAATGACAAATGCTTATAAAACTGAAAATATTACAGAGAAATTGCTTGTAAAAGTAAACAGAACTTAGACTCAACTAGTCTAAACAAGAAGTTCTCCTGATGCCACCCAAGGACGCTGCTGAAATCCTGTCTGGTAAACAAACTGAGAGCTCAACATACCAAAGCTGGCAGGCTAGAAATCCCACAGAACCGATGAATGAAATGGGAAGATGGCCTGTTCATCCACCCTCCAGCTTTCTGAGGGTTGTAATGTGATGCTGGAAATGAAAGGTCAAGTTCAAAGGAAGAAGCATATTTCACTGTCAGAGCTCATAAAAGGTTCTGTGCTCCTTGGTTTCACACCCTCAGCTCCCAGGACCACTCTGGATATTCCCGTGCCTCGGTCCATGCTGAATGACAATGAGATGACACTACCACTTCAGCTGGTTCCAGATGAGGTCTCAGCGCTGCTTAGGAGATGGAAGCAAGGTCCTGCTGTTGCCTCTCCTCACACACATCTTCCTTCTCTTAGTTAATTTCATCTCTTTCCTAATTCCTATCCATTCAAAAATACTTAATCTTAGCTGACCAACAGTTTCTGCAGCTGCACCAACACCAGCCTGAGACCAGAGAGGAGCTAAAAACAGCACACTCTGAGGCCTTATGCTGGTACAAGTCTGTCAGGTCTTGAAATGGCTGATCAAGCACACAATTCAGCCTCTGCTTCTCAGCCAGCTGAGACAAGACCACTCACATTACCTGCTACACCTGATCATGTGAGGCTTTATTCTTTCCCCATAATAATAATAATTACAAGACTGCTAAACATGCTTCCCTTACACCCTCTTCTCTGCCTTAAAAATTCTTTCTAGCTAAAAGCAAGTAAGTACATTAGAACACAGTACTTCACTTCCCAAACACTGAGCCTTCCACTTCTCCTTCCCCTGCCCACTGCCTCACAAGGGACAGGCTTTTTAGGTGAAGAGCTGTTAGCTGTGATTTGCCTTTAGACCCTGCACATCAACACCTTAGTCCTTAAACATCCAAATGATTCCACTTGCCCCACTACTATCACATCAAGCTACTTCAATCACAGTTGGACAATTGCGGGGCTTTGAGACAAATTCACTGAAGTTTTATGGTCTTGCAAGCAAGCAAGCAAGCAGCTTACTTTATAGCATTTCTTAGAAAAATAGATGGCAGGACAAGCGGAAGGAAAACTTACCTTCAAAGTGCTTGCAACTGTGACAAACAAGTAAGTTCTGAGGAATTCCATGGGCACAACAGATTTTGCACTCAAGCTGTGATAACAGTAAGTTTCTGTGGTGATTTAGCTGTATTTACAGGCATGGTCTTAAGCTAACTGCAGCAAAAGATGTGGTCAGAAGAGATTTATATCCTCAGGCCATAGTAAAAGTCTGCCTGCATCTCTTACTGTCACTGACAGACCTGTCCAACAGCTTCTACAGCTTACAGTAGTCAGCACTCTATCACTCAACAGACAAATTCAAAATTAGGTCTGCCTTTACAAAGGAAGCAAGCTCCTCAAAGTCTCATCAAAACCATGATTATCCATAAAGTTGTCTTTGCTTCTTGCCCTGAGGGCAAGGAAAGAGTATACATGCAGCAGCATGCAGAAAAGACAATGACAAACCAAAATTATATCAACAAGCAATAGAACAAATCAATCCTGAATACCATAATACCTGGGCTTACTTGGAAAATTTGACACGATTTAGTCAAAGGTTTTTGGCAGGTTAACACACAGAAGGCTTAATAGCTGTAGACAGTATCTGTTTATAATCCTTGTTCTTAATACACTTATGTTTGCATATACAAGTGGCTGGTTTTACCTTTTTCCAGCCATGCTGACACGAGAAGTGATGTAAAACAGGGAAAACGATTAAGTAGGGACAGGAGGACATGTTCTGCTATAGCCAAACAAAAATACAACCCAATGCACCTTTCACCTTAGCATCTCTAACATCCTGCTATAAGCAAGAGTTCCCATTCTATAACTGGAAAAGTCTTAGTATCCCTGCTCTCATCACAAACACCACCATGGAGGCAGACTACAGCATCCTTCCTTTCTTTTCACATGAGACCCCTGCCCCAAATGGTGTTAAAAAATCCCAAGGTTCATCCAATCTCCAGCAAGCCAAATTCTTAATATTCAGCACTCAGGATACAGGAAAATATCTCAAAAGGCTTTTTTTTTTTTTCACAGCAGAATAACAGACTAGCTTAAGTCACTTGGTGCTACAGCATGGCTGAGATCTGCTTGATACAGAACATCAAGAGGTTTAGAGGGCTCCAGGGTTTCCAGGTGTGGTCAAAAGAACCATCTCACAGCCCAGCCCCGCAGTGCCTCAGCCCAAGAAGCCAGTGGCAGCACCTCACAGATGGAGGAAGCAGCCCCATCGCAGTCCTCACTCACGTACCACTGCACTTTGTCACAGGGGTTTCATAACCGGGACCAATGCAGCCAAACAATGATGCGCAGCAGAATGACGGCAGGTCTGGTGTTTGAAAGCAGGGCAAACCAGCCAGCATGAAAAAGAGCCCTTTGAACAATGCTTCGGACACTGCACCATGCAGAGGCTTTTACTCTCCTTTGCTATGAGTACAAGAGAAGCAACACTGAGCTGCAGCACCAGTGCTGAGCAAGCTTTTGCATCCCCACTGCTGCACCGTGCTTGTCCATGCTGCAGAGACAAGGTGAGCACAAGGCAGGTGATGACAGAGTAACTAACCTGGTACTTCTAAGCAGAAACACATGACACAACAGTCCAAGAGTTACACAGGAGCTTAGTGGCTACAAAGAAAAATCATGCTGCTATAATAAAAAGACTACAGAAAAGGGAAACTCCCTATGCAGCGTTCCCAGTCTAAAGTTGAAAGAAACCTTCACATCTTCTTTTACAGTAACAATACAGAAGAACTATGGTTTTGGTTGTAATTGCAGAATGTTGCTACTGTCCATAAAAATGGTGTTATTGTTCCAGGATGAGCCACAGAGGAATAAAATATGGCTGGGCCAAGGGAACCTGGGTGAAAAGGACTGTTACCTTACCAGGGAGGCAAAGCAGGACAGGCAAAGCTGAGAACAAAGACTAACCAGCTGTAAGATCACTGCTTGAGCAGACAGAAAGCTAAATATTGCTATTTGGCAACAGAAAGGTAAAACAGCACAGTGCAAGATGGGGAAAACTGGGATGCACAAAAAGGATGGGAAGATGCTGAGGGAGGCACCACACAATGACTGCAGGGATTAATGAGGTCTGCACCTTCCAGAGCAGAGCTTTGAAGATGAGACAGTGACTTCTGCCAAGTACAACAGGACCAAGGAGGAGGGAGGTGCTGGAAAGTGATAACAGAACACTGTGACAGGGAGCTATGGCTTGGATGTGCAGAGGTTCTCAGGGAAGGCATGGGGAGGTAAGGAAGGATCTGTGGCAACTGTGACATGAGGAGAAAAGGGGAGATGCAGCTCCATGGGGTGAGGATGCCCTTAAGGATTCAAATACCAAGTAAACGGAGCAGCACTAGGGAGTTGGAGCCCAAATCTGACCTCCATGACTCCAAGAAAACATTACAGGGAAAGAGGGTAAGGAAGAAAAGAAGTAAGACGGGGTCCTCACTGAGCTGGGTAAAGCTCCCTGGGAGGTCTGAACCTGGGCGCTGGGATGAAGGTGGCCTAAACTGGGCTACTGAGGAGGGAAACTGGAGAGGTTCAGAGAGGCACCGGGGCACTCCAGGAGCCCCTGAGGGCAGTTTGTGGGGCACTGGCAGACGCTGAAGGGCATTTAGGGGGCATCTGTTAACGGGCACCTGAGAAACAGTTCATTATGAGGATCCCTGAGGGGCATTTTGGGGTTCACAAGTGCCTGGAAAGCTGTTGGGGGTTGTCAGGGGGGGGTCTCTGCGGAGGGGACTGGGGGTCGCCAGCAGGACCCGGAGTCCGTTTGGACTGTCACCGAAAACGACGGGATAAATAAACCTATCTAACACAGACAATATTTGTTACGATTAAAGATTTTCCAACCAACAGGGGGAAATGGGGAAATGGCCGAGTCCCTAAGGGGCGTTTTGGCGGATGTGAGGTGATCACAGGCAGACCCCTGAGGGGTCGTTGTGAGGGGAGAGGAGTGGGATGTGTGGGGGATCGCCGGCAGCTCCCTGAGGGACGGGCTCGGTGGCAGGCCCCAGGGGAAAGCTTCGGGGGTCTCTGGCAACTCCCAAAGCGGCGGCCCGGGCTGGCGGAGGCGCGGACCGTGCCGGGCGGGAGGGAGAGGCGGCAGCACCGAGCGTAACGCGGAGGCAGCGCCGGCCGCAGCGCCGCC
>WBNO01030437.1:187397-210135 GCA_013400575.1 Peucedramus taeniatus
CGGGGCGGGGAAGGGCTCGGCCGCCGTAACGGGACGGTCACGGCCAGGGACGGTCACGGCCACCCTGCCCCTCCGCGGCTCCCTGGGATCCGCCCGAGCTCCGACTGCAACGGCCCGGCCCGGCCGTAGCTCCTTGGAACCCGGACAAAGGTGTTCAGCGCAGCCCTCCCCGCTGAGGCGAGCCCGACAGCCGGGACCGCGGTCCCCATTCCTTCCCATTCTTCGTGGCTACTGCAGTACAGAAAGACAGAGTCATTCGGGCTGGAAAAGACTTCTGGCATCACCGAGTCCAACCTGTAACCGAACGCCACCTTGTCAACCCGACCAGAGCACTGAGCGCCACGTTCCGTCGTTCCTTGAACACCTTCACGGCCGAGTACACCACCACCACCCCCAGCAGGTAACTTCCCCCGCCTCTCTAACACCCATCAGCTGCGGGCACTGTAGTGCTCCCGCTGCGATCTCCGGCCATGTGCCAGGGGAAAGCGTCTGTCACGAAACCCGTCCTGTCATGTATTTGCTCCAAGCTGTCTTCAAACACAGCAGGTCCAGAGATGCCATCGCTCCCAGAGCGCATCCCTCTCCGGGAGCTGGCGAGCTCTCTATAGAGTCCCCCCACATCAAAGCCGCGGCGTCAGGAAATTGGATCTGCTCTCCCCCAGCGGTAAACGGGGGAACAGGCCACAGGTCTGACTCGGTAGATCAACATAACACCAGAACCAGAAGAAAGGCAAGATAAAAGGCCAACAGTTCTAGCTAGAGACCTATTTTCTGCTGACAGAAGTCAGCATCTGCTGGCTAAAGGGCCGGAGAAAAGTCCAGCTTGTCTCTGCAGGACAGGGAACTGCAGGAACCAGCAGAAAGACCTCATTGCTCTCTGAGCAAATGACCAGCATGAGCTGAACAAATAGTGTCTCAAAGTGCTTTCCGAAGCCCAGACAAAAGAACAGCTTTAATAACCATTTAATAACCATTTCCTCCCCACTGCACAGAGTGCACTGTGATTTTGTCCCACTTAGCTTACAGAAGTCATCACCACAACTGAATGTGAGAGGAAAGTCAGGCAGCAATAGAGGCCCCTCACAAAGTTGACATATAAGAAATTTTTTAAAAGGAAAAAAAAAATCAGATCTCTGAGTTTACTGGTCCCATACTTACAGGTCTAGTAGCCAGAAACACTGAAGGAAACACCTTTGTGGAGAAAGATACACTTTGAAGTAAGAGAAAAACCCTCTCCTTCTCTTAGATCTTTAAAGGATTTTCTGAACTCCTGCTCTCCAAGACCAGCATATTCACAACCAGTAATTTCTTCAACCTTCCTGTATCTTCTGTGTGTTCTTGAGCCACCAACAAATTGCTAATAAAAATACCCGGGAAGAGCCTTCCCAGACATCCAGGTGCAAATGCCTGACCCTCCCCCAAAGGTGAAATCACACAGAAATTATCCTGATCACAGACACCTGGAACTGGCCGGGTTCCTTTAGCAGCAAAGCACCCAGTGCACAGCAAACATTGTGCCTCTTGCACTTCAAGCTAAGGTGAGACACCTGTGACTAATGGACAGCACTGAGGAACAGGTGTATTAGGGGAGAGCACTGATGGAACCCTGAAGTCAGCTGTGGTCTTAATTAACTACTTCCAGCATCTTAATCAAGACCAGTTTACAGAAGCAAAGAGATATAAGTGTGAAGTTCTTAATTCTATTTTCCAGAGTGTAGGGTGGGAAATGTAAGTCTATATTAATAAATGTGGGCCCTGCATTCAGACTTTCCAGGGAAATTTAAACAAGGGACACTGAAAAGCAGATTTAAAGCAAAAATGAGAAAAATAAAACACCAGTTGTTTTACACGCAAAATGCAATGTGCTGATGTGACTCACTTCAGCAAAAACCTAAGTGAGATACAGGAAAATATCTGACATTTACATGGATAATGAGAATATCCAGATCAACAAGAGGAAACAGAGTTTGCAGAATGCAATCTCATTTCTTAGAGCATAAACCAACTGCTGGCAGATGGATGTTGGGAAAGGCTCCTCAGGGAAGGCTGCGCCATAATTTCCTCCTTAATTTTCCTTCACCCTCTTTTGAAGCAGTTGCCTACAGGAAACTAGATTAAATACAGACTCTGTCTGGACTTGTATTTCTGTTTGGCATTGTATATGGGGAGCTTTAAGCAATTCATTGACAGTGCACATTTATCTCATCTTTAATAACGTGGTTATTAAGCACATTGCTAGAAAGCTAATCCTGTGTATCAGCATTGTCTATGCTGTGGGAGACAACTTGTGAGACATTTACTGGTACAGAAAGTGAATGTAAAAGCCACATGAGAACAATGCAAGCACTGAAAAAATTCACTGGCTGAATTTGGTAAAGCATCAATGCAAAAGCAACCAAAAGGAAATAAAATCAGTTTTGTACAGTATGCTGAGAAACTTTGATGAATCACCCATGGCTGCAAGCCAGCCTTCCAGGCTAGGATTTCGTTCACTGGCACCTCAAAGTTACAGACTCTGACACTGAGTAAGTCCAGCCAGGCTGCATAAACCTTCATTTAAGCTGTCACCAGTGCTGAAAGCAACCAACCTTTTTATTAGGCAGCCCTGAAAGCAGAAGTCATGATATGGCAGACATCCTGTCATCCTCTGGTAGCTCGAGTAAGAACCAGGTGTTGTGTTTGCCCCATTCAAGGTGAATCTTGTCATAACCAATAGAGATTCCGATGTCATGTCCACTGACCTCAGGGCTGATCCCTGGAAGACCATGCATGAACTGAGAACATGCAGATTACTAGAAACTTAGGTCCTACATTTGTAACTGAAGCCAGACAACACAGCTCCTCTGTCAGCCTGTTCTTTTAATTACTCATCAGTTGAGGGTGAGTTCTTGTCCTCTTCATCAGGTGTATTTTTTAGCTGCTGACGAGCAAACTCCTCAAATACCAGCTCTGCTTCACTGCAATGAAAGAAACACAGCTCTTTCAAAATGATGTTACCTATTTTTACACCAGTAGACTAGAGGCAGCACGTAGGACGAAGAAGAGAAACCCACAACACACTGGTAGTGTTTTCTTTGTCTCTAAAGTGATTTGGATCACATTCCCACAGACACCATCCTCACTGATGCAATTCTAGCTAAAATAAAAAGCAGTTGATTGAGCAAGTCAAGGCACAAACTGAGGATGTTTTTAATCTGTACTGAATCATGTCCATTCCAGATACATATTTATCAGCTAGCTGAACAGCTATACTTGCAAGAGGCTTTGTTCAGGAAAAAAATGCAAAACGTTTCATCCTTATTCCTTCTATTCTAAAATAGAGGCACATGGTCAAACCTATTAAGTTCCTTACACTTCCAGCTATAGAGCACAAACATATCCCTCCTGGGTGTGTTTGTGCTGTTAGGCAAAACACAATCTCTAAATCTATCTTCCCATGGTTAGTCACTGCTGTTTAACTCAGAGCAGTCATTTGTCAGGCCACAGTAACTTGCTCACTTTGGATTTTAAGCTGGGGATTTTTGGACAGTTTTGAGGAGTTTTAAAAAGAGTCAGTGCACAAGTGTAGCTAGAATGTGAAATACTAAAAGAAACTTACCCATCCTTCCCTGCAGTCACGAGCATGCAGCAAAGGAGGAAAAAAGACCCATCAGGCAGTCAGAACAGCAGATGCTAAAACATTTGCAAAATGTTTAATGCAAAAAATTTATAGACTCGGAAGTCAGAGCAGTGACAAGAAGCAGGGTTTGCAGCAGTACAAGTAGAATTCCAGAAAGTCTCAAAATGGGCATAACTACAGCCAATAAGGCAAATCTCGAACTCCCAAATGGAAAAGCATTCCAGCAATGATGCCCAAGCTGTCTGAAGGGCTGAGGAACAAAGACAGATTTTTCCCATCTATGCTTGCTCGTGGTCACAGCTGTGGGAGACATCTGTGCACACACCTGGACTCTGAGCTGACAGTGCTTGTGTGAGTGATGTCAGCTTTAATTGCTCTACCACTGTGATTGAAGAAGTCAGCTTAGACTTAGATGAGAAGATGATGCTCTTGTTCAATAAACATGAAAATATTAAAATTAGAGGTCGAAGTACAGAAGCACCTCAGGGATCTCTCATCAGATGGGTTAAGGCCTTTGGGGCAACACTCCTGATTTCACCTTGCCCTAAAAATGGTTTCAAGACCTTTGGCATTCATGTTTCTTTAGTGGGATCTTTGCTAACACACTATAACAAATCCTGCTTACTAGCAGGATTCCTTGAAAGCTGTTTCAGCACAGCCTAAAATAAGCAGAAGACTATTTGCAGGGATTTTATTGTTCTCACAGTTTTTTTAGGAAGGCATAGTCACTTAACTGGCTTACTTCTCATGGCTTTGGGTCAGGGAGCAAAGCACCCTTGTTCTACAGAAGTCAGCAGGGATCTGGGCACTTCAGTGACTGTGTAACTCACTACCTGGAGATTTCCCATCCACAACACACACTGCTGGAAAAGTCAGCATTAAAAGTGTGCAAAGGGAGCCACTCCAGCCAAAATGCCTCAAAGGATGGCTCATGTAAAGACATTCCTGATGGCATCTCTCCAGACCAGGACAGAAGCCAAGATGAAGTCTGGAAAGTCTCAGGGCATGTATGCTTGATTGACGTGGATTTAAAATGAAACATTTAGAAGTTTTAAATTTCCAACATATAAAGCATCATTCTCATTCCATTTTTTCTCCAATTTTTATTCTTTAGTCTGCTCTCTTTCCCCTTTTAGAGGTACTTTCATTACTATGGGAACAGTGATGTCAGTGATGTGGGTGAGGCTGAGTGAGATCCCCACCAGTGACTTGAAACTGATTTTACAAAATGGAGTGAGGAGGGAAATAGGTATTGTTTCAATTGGGCATATACTTAACTGTCAGGTAAATGATTGTTGAGTCAATACACAGATAGTGTGGCAGCAGAGTAGTGCTTATAATATACCTCAGATGGAAGATTACATTCAAAGATGCACCACTTCACCTTCAGGCTGCAACACCAACTCCAACATGCTAGCAGGAGTTAGGTCCACTCCAGAGATTTCTGGCTATCCTGTGGCTTATTTAATATTATAATATTGAAAAATTCTCAGAAAATGGGTAGACTTTTGCTTCTTTTAATTAACATTCCAGCAATTGTGTGAGGGTTGGGATGGGAGGGGGATTGATGAGGGTCCAGAATACCATTGTCCTCCCAGGGGAGGGTTTTCTGGAAGCTTTTATTATGCAGCCACAGAAATTATTCCATATAACTCAAGTCATAGCATGTGGTAATCTGCAGTATAAACTTGCTTTTAACCTCTCTTAACTTGATGGGGAAGGAAAGAAAAAGAGAGCCAGTTTTGTTATTTTCCAAGACATTCAATGCTTTAAAATTTCCTAATTTCTGAAAGTCACAATACCAAAATAAGGAAAGTATTGCTTTACTGTTAGAAGACAAAGCATTCCTGGGTTTCTTAAAAACAGCCCTTTTGTGCTGTTTAATGAGGGAGCAGATAAATGACCATTTGTTGAACAACAGCCAAAAAAAAGGCCAGTATCCAAGACATAGGCCCACAAAATGTAAAACATCAGAAGATTGGCAGGAAAACCCCAGACCAAAGAACTCATGCTGAGACCACAGCCTTGAGGAAAACTCAGCAGGAACTTCTGGGCTAACTGCTGACCAGGAAAGGTCTTGGAAGCATGAAGACACAGCCCAGTTTGAATCTATCTTTAAAAGAAACAGATCCCTACACATTTTTTGTCAACAGGCAGAACAGACAGACTGCCAATGTGACAGGAGCTGCTTTGCCTAAAAAAAACCACATGTGAACCACATGGGTCCAAAAACAGTCACAAAGCCAGCACACATGAAACATGCAAATCCTGGCCTAGCAGAAGACCAAGAGAAGGAAGTGATACACACAGGGAAGGAAAGGTAGCAGGCTGCTTCTTTTCCATCTCCTGCAGGCACAGGGAAGAAAGACCAAGCAATCTGCAATAGCCATGCATTGTGACAGACCTGCTGTTTACTGAGTGATGAAGGCTTCAGAGCTTGCTCACAGATGACTAGAGAGGGCAAAGCCATCTGCTGTGAAACAGAGCACACAGCACTTGCTCACAAATCCTGCCCCGGCTTGGCCCTGAAAAAATTACATCCTGTTCTTGGGAAGCTTATGTTTCTGAGGTTCTCTGTACTCAAGTCAGCCCTGCATGATTAAATGCATTGATGCTACACATTTTACCTCTGCCATAAATCACCTTGGCTAGAGAAAAGGATATTCCCCCAGTGCAAACTAAATCACAGTATGTGACATTTTTTTAATCCCACTCCAGCTTTAACTCCATAAGATGGTTGCTCTGACTTGTTTCTGTTCTTCCAGCTATGCCTTAAGACAGTCAAGTGAGCAGGAAGGTGCAGTAGGCAAACTGGTCACTACTGACTCGTCAATACAAACAAAAGGGAATGGAAAAAGAAGATAAGGGGTGATCTCAAAACTCCCTGTGCATGGACCTCTGCCTACCCCCACTAGAGAGGCTGCTGAACAAGCCAACAAAGAAAAATTCCATGTGTTGGGACCTTCAAGAGTCCAAACACTGTTTGTTGAAGCTCCATCTCTGCAGTTAGGCCTGGATTTGCTTGATTCCAAATTAGATGGTATTTCACTAATGAAACACATTATATTTCTCAGAGTTCATGAGCTAAAGTGGTAGAAGAAAAAATTAAAAAGCCTGAACTCACAACTGGGAAAAGTGAAGCACAGTGCATGGAAAACTACTAACCAATAAAGCTGAAAAGTGTTTCAGTTTACCAGCTTCATACGGGAGACTGTTTTATTCCCTGTAATAAGCTCAGACACCACATTCCAGCACAGTTTTCAAGTCAGCTATTTAGGCTTCAGAGGAATTTTCTGTTGTGTTAGAGTATCTGTTTTTAGGAGAAAACATTTATTTCCTGTGTTAACCATTTGCAGGGCTTTCCCATGGGATAGCTCCTGAAATTACCTGTATTTTTTTAAGTTTATAAGAAACCTGGTATTTCCATCTGTACAAAATGCATGGAACATAGCTGACACTTCTGACAGCAAGCTCCTAGAAGACTTTGATGTAGCAAACAACATGTGGGCTGTGCCTCTGGTAAGAGGATGTGCTGAGGGAAGTGATCTGAGAAATATTGCAGGTCTCCATTTTCCTTGTAAAGTCTTCTGCCCACATCCTTTTGAGTGCATAAAGGAGTACATCATCCCTCCTTTGAAATGATCTTCGAAGGGCGAATTGCCTGACTTCCATTTTTCCTCATATTACAAATGCTTCTGACAGAAGTATAAAGTAACAAAAAGGGGTTGTTGGCATTTTTAACACCAAAAAAGTCATGTAAAAATTCACACCACTCTAAAAATGTAAAATTCTTTACAGTTGCCTAAACCTTTGGATGAGCCTTGCTAGAAGTTTTTAAGCTTTCCGTGGTGTCCACGAAAGCTCCTGAGCTGCCCAGAGGCACTAGATGGCCCTCACCAGCCACACTCCTGGGATCACCAGTGCCATCCCAGCCTCCACTTCTGTGCCAAGAGAATGTGCTGGCACTGCTCACAGCAGGGGCTTTCCCAGGGAAAATGAGTTTCCTGTAGTGCAGCTGTTACAGAAGAGATAAAACCTACCTTTGCCCACTCCAGCATATCCATAATTAGCAAAGCCTGGTTCCCAACCAGAGCATCTGAATGTGCAGTGGATCACCAGCTCGCTTCTCATTGCTCACACTTGATTCCTCCAACAATTTCACACAGTAAGGACTCAAGTCATCCCTTTCTAATACTTCCAGTATAGACTAAAGCATTTATCTCAGGATAACTCTTCTCAAAGGTTCCACCTGTCACTTTCATGTGAAAGTTTCATGTTTTTAGAAACAGTAGCTTTAGGTCAGTTTGGGTGCAAAGAGAAAATGAAAGAAAAAAAAAGGAGCACACAAGCAGCCATGGCTTTTGTTTGAAGCCCACAAAACTTTGTCCCAGTATAGAGAGTAGGACAAGATGGCCTATCTGTAACAGCCCCAGCAGGAAAGGGCTGGTGTGTCTGGTGGTCAAGAGAGGCTTCAGATGGATGCTTCTGATTTAGTGTGAGCACTTTGCAATCTCTGGTGCTCACCAGAGCCAGCCAGGGCCGGAGGAAGTGGGAGGATGCTCCTGACAGCCTTGGTTTTGGCATCTGATCCCAAGCCTCAAGATACCTGGGTAAGGGTTGCTCCTCACACTGTTAGAGAGGTCCCTCACTTCCACATAGAGACTTAACATTGAAGAGATGTTCGTCCTGAACAACCACTGAACAAGAAGGCCACATCACAGACACCATGGCAAATGCCACATCAAGATAACAGGGACTCAAGAATCATCAGTAGTTTTATCACCTCTTCACTTTGCTTAAAAGTATGTGGCTTTGTACAATGCTCATGGGTGTTAGGTATTTTCTGTGTCAGATTTTTTATTTTTTGCTTATACTGCAATCTGGCTGGGAATTGCTGACAGCTTCATGTAGGATATTTTGCACTGCAGTCATAGTAAGATTTAACTTACTAGTTAACTAGAAACTGCAGAGTTTCCTCAAACCCCTGTCCTCTGAGCTGTGATTCCATACATGAAAGATGAAAGGGAACATGACTCTTTTCCATTTTCTCCCATCTTTGTATCCCTGCTCTGTTATTTAGTGCCTGGAGATTGATACATACATACACACATGCATATATAGACACACAAACATACAGAACAGCTCCATACTGGAGCCTTGTAGGCTCTGAAGGCTTCCTGGAGCACAAATCACTCTAAGCCTTACAATGGTGAAATCTCACCAGAGTCTGTTAATAAACAAAGGCAAAAAACAGGTGTAACTGACCTGCTGGGTTCTTTTCCTCAGGTTTGGGGTGCATGAGACGAAATGGCAGCTCAGTGCCCACTTCACTTTAGGGAGAAGAAAGAATGCATCAGATCCACAGCTCCACATATATGCCTGGTTCAGCCTCCTTCCTCCTTAGGCCAGCCTGAGCTCTCAGCTCCAGCTTCACCCATTCTTTCATTTTTTTCTAATCATAATTTTCCTCTCAAAAAAAGTTAAGCTCAAATTTCTCCACAAATACCCCAGGCATATTCACTTATATAGACTGGGTTTATTGAGTGCTGAAAGTACTTGCATGTATATAAAATCAAAATATATTTTTGTAATAGCTTCATTTTCACAGGAGAACCACAAACTACTTGCTTCTAACAGCTTAAGGGACAGTTACTTTTTTTAGGGAGGTGGGAATGGTAATAAAAAAGAGAATAAAAAGATGAACTAACAACTAGGACTGCATGGTCTGAAAAGGAAGATAACATTTACCTGGAAGTGAGGTCTCCCAGCATGCTACAAAAGAAAACAAGGCAAAAAACGAAGAATATTTAATGTGCCTCTATTCTGGTGCTCCAGCAAGTTCTGTTTAATTGTGGACTACTGAAATCACTTTCCTGATGTACTGTTCTCTACTTGCCACAAATTCAACTGAACTTGTTTTTAAAAAAGACAGTCTTACTTTTTCATGTCATTCCCATGGAAAAAGAGTCTAGGTTTTTGAACTCCTGACCAAGTGTTGGGCATGGCCCCTTTTCCAAGAGCCAAAATGCAAGTGGATGACCACAGAAGGCAGCAGGCATTTTATCATGCTTTAGGCAAATCTGATGCATTTTTATACTAGAACAAAGCATAGATGAATGAAATACAAATGTAAACAGTGACTGGCATAAACTGAGAGTCACTATCCTGGTCCTTTTTTTTGCACTGCATCCTGGATCTAACTCATGTTGATAACATCAGCTTTACCCAGAAAGCTGGCTGAGTACAGAACCTGAGCTACAGTATTTATGACTCTCAGGAAGACATTTTCACCTTCTGCTCTGGGAGAACAGCAATGCCAACATAAGAGGTTCACACAAAATTTCACGTCACTTCTCACAAAATAGATTATAGCTTTGAAAGAAAAATTGCAATGCAAACCAGAGGTTCCTACTTCAACCATGAAGTTATATGGTACCTAAGGAGAGTAACACAAACTGTTTGGCTCAGGACAAGTTCTATGGATAGGCCAAGACTGTTTTCCAGGCAATTTATGCTTTATAGGGACCATCATATCCTATAACATGTGCCCTTTCTCTTGGGGTGGACTGTTCTGGTCTCTCCTCACCCATCAATGACATAAACACACTCCCTTCCCTTAACTCCAGGCAAATGTAGCAAAAAGTGTATTACACTTACCCTGGAACAGTGAGCTTCACTTTGATCTTGTAGGAAACCAGAATCCCCATCACTGTCTTGTCTATTCCATCCTTAATGCTGCCAGAGAAAACAGAGCATTGTGAGGTGGCAAAGCAGTACAGCAACAACACACACCTGGAGCAGGAACAAGTGGAACATCCTGAAAGTGGGAGGGCAGACAAGCCTCAGGTACAGCCACTACTCCTCCAGATCTGTGATCCCCGTTCACCCTGAAGGAACATGATGGCATTGGTAATGGTGCTACATGTATCCATCCAGGCACAATTTACAAAGTCCTGAGGGAAGTGTCTCCTCCATGCTCCCCTCTTCTCTATAATTCTCCTACTACCTGGGACCATTTAAAACTCCACTCACATGGTACTAGAAGCCAAGTTGGTGTCCTCATCCTTCAGTTTTCCATCCAGAGCTATTTCCCGTGTCTCCCGGTTATTTGCAAGCAAGGGCAGAAGTGTCAGTGTCTTGGTCAGGCTACTGTTTGGCTGCACCTTTTCCCTGAAAATAAGAAGGGAAGTGATACACTGTCGTTTGTTACACACCCAACTAGGAGAATTTCAAAACAGATTACAAAGCTGCCCAAAAGGAGAGGAATTTATCTGTGCAAATTCAGTTGTCAACAATACAGATGTCCACCTCTAATCTAGTCAGCAAAATTCCCTTTATAATCAACAGAGAAAAACAAGCACTTATAGAAAATGCTTAATTTCACATAAAGGCAGAGAAGTAGGTCAAAACCACAGAATAATAGAATAGTTTAAGTTGGAAAAGCCCTTTAAAATTATCAAGTCCAACCACTAATCCAACACTGCGAAGGCCACCAGTGAACCATGTCCCTAAGTGCCACGTTGATTTTTCCTAATATCTAATCTACACCTCCCCAGGTGCAACTTGAGGCCACATCCTCTGTGCTGCAAAGCTCTGAATTTGGACAAAATGAATCCTAGTTGAGAATACCAATACTGAATGAAGCACATGTCCCTAAGCTACAGAGCAGAACACCAGACAAATATAAAGTACCTGGGTATGCCCAACTCTCCTCACAGTGTGAGGTTCAGAGCTGCACTGCCAGTACAGTGAAAAGAAGCAAGTGGTTCTCCACAACACCTACAGACTCAAGGTTTCTGTGGGCTTTGTCAGGCCAGAAGAAACCAAATGAAATGGTCTTGCTCAAGCAAGAGTGTCCATGACTTCCACTCAAACAGCAGCACCTTTCAGAAAAGTGTTGCATCTCTATTCAAAGATTTCCAGCAATTGGGAACCTTCTGCTGCCACCACTAAGCTTGTCTAGCAGGTAATTACTCCTCAGACCTCTTCTGTAACATCTCCATTCCCTGAAAACACATGAGGATCTCTGCTGCTCTGTGAAAAGGGAACCAGCTGCATCTAGAGAGTATGAGTGGTGTGGCACACACGAGGTAAGAGGAGAGAGCACTGTAACAGCAGGAGACTGCCAGACTAAGTATGGGAACCTCTCATCACTGATGACAAAGGTAATTAAAAGGGTGTGAAGGAGCAGCAGAATTCACTCACTGTGCTTCCTCAGTAGCCACCACTTTGGTGTAGAAGTCACTGGAGTACAGCACCACATTGGCCACCTGCTCCACTGAGGGAAAAAGAAGAAAGCAGACACTCAGGTGTCAGCAAGCACCACAAACAACACAGTTGCCCCCACCCCAAGTCCCAGGAATGGGAAACATGGTGAAGAAAGCAGAAAACACCATCCATCTAGAGCTTGAAGGGACCCTCAGGTCAGATAGCCTGACCTGGACAGAGACCAACAGCACACCAATGGCCAAAGTCTGCCTTCCCTGAAAGGCACCTGGCCTTGATTTGCAGACAAAAGAAAGTCAATAACCCACAGTTTCTCTTTACATACAAAATGTACGTGGTTATACAAGTAACCACAAGAATCAGGAAAAAAAGCTACAGCGCTTCACTTGATGAACAACAAAGAAACAGCAACACACAGGGGGGAGGGACAAATTCCTGATATCCCCAACTGCCTTCTTAAACTGTTACAAGCACTAAATTCTGTCCCTCTTTCAGACCTACTGCACTCAAAGAATCCCAAGCAACAGTAAAAACATACCCTGGACTTTGATCTTCTTCACTGTTTTCTCTGTGTTGTTGTTGATGGTGACAGTGATTGGAATGGGCTCACCATGGTAATATATCTAGAAGGAATGTGATGCTCAGAAATCCAGCCAGGAGACTTCTTCCACGCCCTAACCCCTCTAGCTCCCCCAGATTATACCTCACAGAGGCCAGACAGGGGAAGATGACCCCTCCTTCAATGACTTCAAATGTGTTTGGTAACAGGGTTTCAACCCCCCCCTAGCAGTAGCCACTGACAGAAATTGAGCCCTGGAGTGCTGGGACAAGTCAGTCTCAGCTGAGAAAGCAGCACAATGCCCTGCAGATACCACGACCCCCAGCCCCAGGGCAAACACCCCCTCACCTCTTTACTGAGCCAAGCTTTCAGGTGCAGGGGCTTGTTGGACATGAAGAACTGCCAGGTGGTCTCTGCACAAGGCTGAGGTCCTGGCTCCTCTGGAGCATACTGCACCTTCCGGATCAGCAGACGTGCAGAGTTCCTGGGAAGCAGCAGGGGACAACATGGTGACACCCAGTGCTGGGCAGAGGCAGGAGTTCTGCATTCCCATGTGCTCACACCCGGGAAGTCACTGACAAGGGGGGCAAAGCTGAACAAACAACCCAGGTGCTTCACTGGACCACCCATCCCCTTAAGGCAAAGCTGAAGAGAGACACATCCTGTTACCTCCTATGAACTCTCTCTTCCACATTTTCTGTTGAGAAAGCTTTCACCTCAAAGTCCACCCCACAAGTCTGCCAGAGAGAGAGAGGACAGCTGTGAAATCAGGATCAGAAGACAGGAACATCTGCAGATGTTTCAGTATCTCTTCTGCACGCTAGAAATTGGCAGACTTCTGCCAGCTGCAAATTATTCTGGCCACCCACCACTGTCACAGACATCCCTGACCACTGGTGTTGGCAATCCACCTGTTCTACAGCACTTCTGATTAATGAGACTTAATCCCAGCCTCTGAGAGGTGACATCCCTGCTCCTGAAAGGTCCTGTGAGACCAGCGCTGGAAAGGTCACATCGTAAGACTGACCAGTGTGCTAGGCTCTCTGGCCCACCCTGGGTTTCTGAACTGAATTTCTGAGTTGGCTTTGTAATGCCAAAACTAGCATTTAAGGAGTGGAAGTGATCATGCCAAGCTAACCTTGCTTTAACAGGTTTATAGCATTGTGGGGCACCTGTGAGAGTCCCAAGTAATTCTCTACAGAGGCATTTTTGCTAGAATATCATTCTCTGGCATAAAACACAGGTTATCCTTTTTGCACTAGATTCTACAACCCTCATCCCACTTTGCCTGGCTCATTGCCTAGTTCTGCTCTTCAGACAAGCATCCAGTCAAGTATAAAAGGAATATTTTTAACAGTATCAGAAACCTTGCAGAACATATAATTATTTAGTGACTTCTACTACATTTTTTTTCTGTTTACACATATGTACAAGCCAGCTCTGCATTTAATTCAGGGCAGGCTCAATACATGTTATTTATAGCAATCTGTGAGATTTTAGGCACTCGGTCTCCTTTTCTTTCATGTAGCCTCACAGCCACAATCATTTTATGTGCAGCCAACCCACAAATCATGTGATAGTCTTAAAGAAGCTACAGCACTGCAGATTGTGTAGTCTTGCTGCTATTTGTTTGGATTCCCTTTCTTATTCTGATGATTTCAGCTCCAATTCTGTGACACATACTTGTAGCCCTTAGTTCTTGGCATTCGTGGCACAGCACAGTACAATCAGTATCACCTTCTCCTACTCTCAAGCTAAACAAATTCACATGTTTTTTTGCCATGTCCCACTGGCCTCACCTTATCAACATCACGAGGTGCAGGCTGCAGACAGACTGAGCAAGGCAGGTAATCTGGAAACTGTGGGAAGAAGAAGAGGAAATACCCCAAACCAATAGCACACAGATGTTTTAGGTAATATACTGCTCACAAAAGCAGCCCTGAAAACAATGGGGTCACTCATTGTAATGCAGTAACTGTTTGGAATTCTGGCTAGTATACTTGCCTTGTATGAACAAATCCCTTTATTCTAAAAATACTTTAAAAGTCATAAAAGAAATAAAAAGGCCCATGCAAAATGTGAATTTTCCTCAGGAACACTAAGACAGACATATGACTGACAGCACTGGAAGGATTTCCTGTTAGAATTTGGCAGTCAGCTGTCATTTGTCATCAGCTGTCAGAGACCTTTTCATCTCCTAATTTGATCCAAAGTTTTTAAAGGAAAAGGATTTGGCACTGGGGAAATGGTAAAAAGTATTCCAGTCCCTCAGGAACAGGAAGGCAGGAATATATGGGGCTGTTGCTAACATAAAGCCATTGCAAATTCCCTTGCCTATTTTAAGAAAACACTTCTCACAGTGCTGTGAGCACTGCAGTTAGGATCTTCTAGCACTTTACCTCTCAGGATTGCAAGAAGAAAGACAAACATTGGTAACACCACCTGTCACTCAAAATTGGAACTTGCAGAACATGAATTCACTATTAATTCACTATTAATTCCCATCTTCAGTCCATCACCAGGCCTCAACAGCCTGGTAAGTACAGACAAGAAGAGAATCAGAGACTCTTCTGAAATACTTACTGTAAAGAAAAAGGGATAAGCATTTTTCCCCAGCTTCTGTAGGAGAGATTCCTGCAAGACAGTGAGAGACTGTGGCTTGTCAGCAGGGGGGTACACCTGGACCCTGGAGAAGAACAGGTCCCTGCGGAAGGCGAGGCCAATCACATCAATGTCCTCCCGGCCGTAGCGGAACACGCAGGTGAGGGACACAAACACTGGGAAGAAGCACAGGACGGGTGAAACATGCAGCAGGATAACGGTGAAGCCAGGCTGGCATGGGGACACCTCCTGCCTCAGGAAGACATGGAAACTCATTTCAAGACTTGCATAACCCAGTGAGTACCCATCCCATGTGTAATAACAGATTGCATTGATAAGAAGCCCATTCACTGGGCAAGAGAGTTATATCTCTACCCTTAAAAGAATAAAAAGGTTCTACCTTAGCATCTCACTCAAACAATTCCTTAGTCATACATCGCATAAAACCTCAAACCTTTTTTCCCCTTGATAATAGCAGGATCCACCAATACAACACCATCTGAAAAAAAGGGGAAAAAAAGTCAAGATTAACATAGATAAAAGCAGGATTGAGAGCAGGAAAGCAGCACATAACCTTGTGGACTTACCTACAGGTTCCACATTCCCTATGTTGTCAATGAAGTCCCGCTTTCCCAGGTAGATGGTCAGCTGTGGGGAGAGGATGACCACAGCTGAACTATAAAATGTTTGTGGTTGTTGAGGGAAGGGGGACACACACATCAGAGAGCTATAAATCTTGCAGAGATCAGAACAATTCCATTTTAAATGGAATATTTTGTTTTTTCCAGCAAACATGCAACCCCCACCAGACTCAACAGGATTATTCACATGCAGGACATCAGAACTGAAGACCTGATCTAGACCAGCTCCCAAAGGTACAACACAAATACTTGTGCATAGGACAAAGAAGTGCAGATTTAAAGATTTTTGGTGCTGTCAGGTTGGAAAGACAATGAATTAGATTTGTTTTAAACATTTATCAGTAGAAATACAACCTAGGAGGAGAGTGAGGTGAGCTGCCTTCTCTTGTATTATAACACATGAAAAGTTTGCCCTAAAAACTGTTTACATCATCACCTCAAACCTAGTGGTAATATAGGTCATGCTCCTTCTTCAGAAGAAAATAAAGGGGACAGGAAGAAGCTTTCTAATAAGCCTCCAGTCTGACTACAGGTAAAACTCAAACATAAATAAGCCCATTATTACTGTACTCACAGCTTTGTCACGGGTGCTTTTTCTGAAGATAACTTGTTTTTGAGGAGAATCAACATTCTTCCCACCAATCCTAGTTTTTTGAGACTCAGGGCAGCTCATGGTCCAAGACAGGGATGTGACTGTGGGTGAATGAAGCTTTTCTGTCCCAAAATGTCCTGCACCAGATGCCTGGGAAAAACAGGTGGATGAGATAAAAGAGTAGGCAAAGCATTGTGCTCCGAGGCTGTTTCAGACCCCCTCACATCCAAATGCTGGTTCTGTCTAAAAGCTACAAAGGTGGTTTGTGTTGATAAGGAGTCAGACACACTCCCAAATGACAGACCCCAGCTCTGATGGAGTATGACTGTCCTTGCAATTTGCTTCAATTCTATTTCTCAGCTTGCTTTCCCATTTTAAAACTGCTTCAAGAGCAAAACAGTTTCTAGGGCCTATTTGCAGACAACAAACCATAGAAGAAGAAAACACTTGCCTTCTTGGAAAGCTGAAAAAAAGTAAGGCAGACATTAGAAACAGACCATACACATGTAAGTATTTCTGTTTTTATTAAGTAGGTTTTTCACGCCCAGACCAGTATTTGTTGCTGACTGGACATGCTGTAGACTCAAAGAAACACACCAGCAAATAACATTAAGTACCTTGCTGTGTTCCAAACGGCCCAGGAGCTTCCACGGACAGTGATGGGAACTTCTAAATTATTGAAGAAAGATGAATTTTCCAAGGCAGCTGTGTCCTATGCTTCTTTGCATCTACCAGAGGGAATTACTGCTTTCTTCACAAACAAGGAAGACAATTTGTAGGGGATTTGAAAGCTCGTCTCTAGTTGTGTCCATCCAGGATTTCAATAATTAATCCCTCTGCAAGAGCAAATATTGTACCTGGGCTAAGATTCAGCTGGGAAGTGGTTAAGTCAGCAACAACAAGGCATTACCTAAGGATACTCAGGTAGTCAGTAAAGAGGTCTACAATGTCCTATTCACATGTTTTGCAAGGACTACAAGTAGCACAGAACAGCTACTGAAAGCAGTTTATTCCAAAGCTCTATCTCCTTCTTCCTAGGGCTGCAAGACATGCAGCCTGGTAAGAAACTGAACAGACAAGAGCCATTTATGAAAAAGGGAGTTTATAAAACACTAAAATGCCATTTTGATGACCTCTCAAACACTGAGAACAATGCATTATTCTCCTGACCACTAAACAATTTATCTATTACTGCTTCACCAGCAGCCAAATGACATGCTGATGCGAAACAATACACTGGTGGCTTGTACAATCCCCTCCTCAATTTACTTACAACAGCACAACATCCAGGATTTAAGAAACACAGATATTTCAATTAACTTCAGCTTTGCTGTTCCTTAATCTTCCAAGAGTAGCTTTCCTCACCACCAGTGAATTTGGCCCTGGTATTTTGCACAACATATATGTTGTATATGTTAACTTTTTGCTTGTGAGCTGCAGGAACAGCTGTAGCTTTCCTCTGGCTGCACCTGTTCATTTGATTACAAGGATCACATGATATCCTGTCCACTTGCCAGTCTAACAGCTCCCTCCAGCTCAAGCAACCTTGCAGTCACAGATCAAGCTTGCTTTTCACAATCACTGACATTTGCCTGAAAATAGTGGCCAGGGCTACATAAATTACTCAAAATAAATGAATGACAGAACCAATGTTTCTGAGCTCTTTCAGGGTTCCAGCAACATTTTATTAACTAGAGGTGGATTATTTAGAGAGCTTAATCACTACTCTGTCTAATCAACTCTGGCAAACACAAACCAGCCAGGCTGGAACCACAGAAATTCACACGTGCCTGTGCTGCAGAAGGGAAGTCAGGTCCTTATTGAAGGAAGTAAGGAAGAAACCCCAGAGATGAAACTCAGTCACACTTGGCAAAAGCAAAAGGGAGGAAGCTGGTTTTGTACAAGTCTGTGCTGCAGCCACTGCAGGGTTATTAGTTCTCTAAGAAAGGATGAGCATTCCTGTTGGCACATGCAAACATCTTCAGGGGATCTTGGAAACGGCTTCTCTGTAACACATGCTCCTAGTGCACCCTCAATCCAGAGAAAGATGCCCAGCCCATCCCCAAATCCACTTGAAGGGCAGCTCCACCTCTGGCAGCAAAACTGCTACAACACCTCTGCACTGCAGGTACCTTAATTTGCTCTTCTTCCCTTTGCAGGCTGAAGCAGAAAAGGAGACAAGAGAAGTAAATCAAAATATAGGAAAAAAAGAAAAGCTAAAATTGCTCTCTAGAATTTCTTACATACCTTGGTGCTAAGGAACTTTAATCTAAAATGCTTAAGGACTTAGCTAGCTGGCAGTTATCCTTCAGCATTATTAACCTGCTTCATAACAGCATCAATGGGCCTAACAAAGCCCTTTTGGTAAGATCTGTGTCCATGCTGTAGAAAAACACAAGTGTAGCAGTCTAAATTATAAACATCCTAAACCCATTCTGATCCTTCTCAGCAGAGCCTGCAGTTTTTATTATGCTAATCTCCCAATAATCTTTCATCATGCTGACTTGCCACTTCGTGATATGCTTTCCTGCAGTAACCAAGGTCACCTGGACTTGTGGCAGGTGCCTTTTCAAGGACCATATGCCATTGCAACAGGCAGAATAAAAAAATATCTTTCCTTCAGAAACTGTTCAGAATGCCAACTTTCCATTTTTGCTACAGTTCTCACATCCATGAGCTGCATAAAAGTTTATTTTCTTATGAAAAAAGGAGGGTGGCCAGTGACAGCTATTGGTTACAAAATTTGTTCACTGAAGAGCTGAAGAATTTGCTTCATCACTCTGAAGCTGGAGCCAGAGCAACATCTTCAACAGGGTCTTTGTGTTTCTAAATAAACATGCAACTCCATTCCTGTCTTAAAAACTTGACAAGGTAGCAGTCAAAGTCTCACAGTAGAAAAAGATGCCTATTTTTAGCAGTTTGAAATACAGATCCTGATTTCCTCAGTTCAGTAGTTTATCTAAAGCATCCAACAATACATCAACCTCTCAAGGACAGAGACAGAGGCACTTGTTCAACGAGGCAAGACTTTCTTCAGTCTCAAGGCAGGACTACTGAGACAGTGCAAGCCCAGGCTGTACCTGCACGACATCTAGCCCCAAGCTAAGAGCATTATCCTTTTTCCCCCTCAACACCAAATCCCACAATTCACCAGGAAAATGGTATTTCAGGTCCCACTCTGCACTCATTCCAAACAAGATCTCGCACACAGATGCACAAATAAATAAATAGATAAATCAGAGCAGTGTGGGGTTTTAAAAGCAGAACATAAGTTTATTTACAATCAAGTTCTTATGGGCAGCTGAATAAATAAAAACTTTGCCCCATATACTCTAATTTCCCTCTGCAGAAAGTGTCTGAATGAAAGGCTGGGTTAGAGGGAGCCTGTGAGACCAGCTCCCCAACCCAGCCCCTCCAAAGAACACACTTCCATAATAAAACACTATCGGGAAAGAAGAAAATAAAGTGCAAATAAAAAGGCAATAAAACGCTGGTGGCTTGTCTTGAGGCCCAGATGATGTGGAAAGGTTTGGCTGGATAAAGACATGCCAGGTAGTTCACACTCAGACACATCATGGTTTAGGGTGCCAGAACAGGGACAGAGCTAAGCCACCGCTCCGTACCACAGAGGGCTCCAGCGCAAATGGGAATATTGCACGTGTGCTCAAGAACAGGGCAAGTGGCCTGGAATTGCCAGCACCTAAACAATGGATTTGGGATCTGATGCCACTGCTCCCCCATGTACTGACAGCCGCCAGGACAGGACGGATGAACAGAAAAAGGAACCAAACATCTGTATTCCAGGACTGAAGTCACAGGATTACTACATTCCTCATCACTGCAGCACAACTTCTGCAACAACCTCAACAAGCTTAGCTCTCTCCTCACACCCAGTAATCAAACTGC
This sequence comes from Peucedramus taeniatus, assembly GCA_013400575.1. Lineage (NCBI taxonomy): Eukaryota > Metazoa > Chordata > Aves > Passeriformes > Fringillidae > Peucedramus > Peucedramus taeniatus. Next base: position 207,542 of record WBNO01030437.1, read on the forward strand.
CTGTGGTATAAAAAGATTTAAAAACCTCCTATTTTGTGATGCCCAAGCTTTGAAGGGCATTTCAACATAAGGGTGCAGAAGTCCTGAAGAACAGACCGTTGCCTCAAGAACCGATACGCAGAGTTCACATGATAGTGCTGGAGAGCCTGTGCCAGGATCAGAACAGATCTAAACTGAGTTGATGACTCAAAGGCAGAGCTGTCAGAGCCATGGGAGACTCTATTTAAAAACTGTTCCAACACTTCAAACTGCCTAGGATGTGTTTCAGGATCTTCTCACCCCATGCCTGAACTAGGCCACCAGAACAGAACACAGGAGACAGAACATGCTTTAAGTCAGCATACACAGTGACTTCTTTCCAAAGTTTCCACCTCAGAAGTGCTGTAGATACATTTGTGTGACAGGATATTTGGCACAGCTGTCTGGTGAGGAATCCCACTAGTATCTTCAGCTCCATGTGGTGCATAGATACTGCAAGTAAAGGCATGACTAAGTAGCATTCTCCATCTACAACAGCTAATCCCATTCTGAGTCCAAGTGCTACAGTGCAGTTATGGCCATGAGAAGTCTCTGACTCAGGCTCCTTTCTCCATTGCTTTAGAACTTCCCTCTGGAAAGCAAAGCCCATGTGCTTGTCAGTATCCTGACTCTGGATGGATCTGAGCTCGGGTCTCCATGCTGTGCAGCCACAGACCAGCACCACCACACACAGCCTTCCACCCTGCAGCAGTCAAAACTCAGCCCACAGCACAGCCTTGTTTCCTTTGTCCACACTGACCACGTGGGCACCCGCTGGTGACCACGTGACTGCATTGATAGAAGAACTGAAAGGGAAGGGAAGAGTAAGTTTACAAAAAAGCTGAATTCCACAACAGTATTTAGCACTGAAATGAAATACTATAATACTCTTATTACCAATAAAAAAGCCCACTTTCTTTTAATAAGTCTGAGGGAGGTACAATTTCTTCAAAATTTATTGAATGCACTTTATTATAATCATATCTCAGTTTAACAAGGTAACAACAAATCTAATCTAATTCAATCTAGAGAATACGGCCAGGAATCCACAAAGACTTTGCATATTAATAATTCTCACATGCCAATAAAAGCTGCAAAGCTCCAACTTTTTGATAGCTCAGCAAGATCCTCAACCCAGATCCCCACCCCAGGCTGCATGTCCCACTTCTCTCACCTGTGATGCTTTGCAAGCGTCCTCTCCAATTTCCCAGTAAGCACATTCCAAATGTAGAGGGCCCCATCAGCTGAGCCAGCAGCCACATAGTTACCATCAGGGCTGTGAGATCAGACCCGGTGCAGAAGGCAAAGAACTATTTGTAAGTCAGCAATTTTCAGCACACATCATCATTCCACCCACAAATTCGTAAGCAAGCAACTTGGCATTAAATAGTCTTTTAGGAATTATGTGTTATCACCTGCTAATACTAAGAGGTGAAAGCACTTTGAAATCAGAGCATTTCCAAGACATTGGATCAATATTTACAGATACACTCTGGCTTGACCAAGAGGTAACCTTGGACAAATTATAAACTCTGCCCCAGTTTTTCTAGCTGTAACTGGGGACCAGTGCAGTCAAGCATCAGGAATCACTCAGTTTAGCTGGGGAAAGGTTTATCAGATATCTTGTTTTATGTCTGACCTTACCTGAACACAACTCTTGTCCAGTCAGAGCCACATTTGAATCCCTGGGCGCTGGAAAGTTAGAATCAGATAACTGTTAACTAATTTATGAGAAGAGATACTAAAGAAAATGTTAAGGATTTCTGCATGGTTTAGAATAAACTCCAACATCCCTTTATCCCAATTCATGTTTCGCATACACCCTTCTCTCAATGACACCTCAAGAAATTCTTTCCTTTAGAACACAGACTTCTAAGCCAAGCTGCCTTCTTTAAAGAGAAACATGAGAAGATCCATTAGAGCAGATCTTTGCTGTTTATAGACATTCTAGAGAACTTTGCCATGTAGAAAAAAAAAGTGAGGAGACTGCCGTCTTCACAGAGGTCCACTCTGTGAAGTGGACCTAGAAAACCACTCCAGCACTAAGGGTAACTCACAATACAAGGTTCTGAAATTCAGTGTTCCTGTGAAGAATACACTCACCTGAACGTCTGCTTGACAGCACTGACCCGCAGATCAATGATCTTGAGTAGATCATCACGGGAACACGTCAGAAGCTCTGTTCGCTCCGGGTTCAGGTCCAGGGCTGTGATTCTTCCAAGCAACTCCAGTTCTTTTACTATGCTTTCAGTCCTAAAAAAAGAAAGAAGAAAGAAGACAAAAAAAAAAAAAAAAAAAAAAAAAAAAAAAAANTCCAGAAGCCAAACCAGTGCATCAAAACTTTGACTTGTCCCAATGTGGAAGAGAAGAAAAAGGATTACTGGTTTATTCTCACATTTTGTTTCTTTCCCAAGCTAGATCCCACCTTGTGAATAGCATCTCCAGCAAACAATTAAGACACTACTTTCCTCACAACCCCACCCCCAAACAGCAAGTACTGACCAATGAAAAATACTTATCAGCAAGCAGGCTGTCTTTCCAGAAAAGAAATGGCATCCCCAAAAACAAAAAACCAA
>WBNO01030437.1:210193-227710 GCA_013400575.1 Peucedramus taeniatus
CTTTAATACCAAGCAGCATAAAAGGACTAACACTAACAAAAGTATCTTTAATGGCCTTCTGCCACTTTTGTAACACTCTCCCCAGCTGCCAAGCTCAGGAAGAAGAGTTCCCTACTTCAGATTAACTTGACAGCAAACCCATAATCACTCCTACACCATAAGCTCACCTACAATAGTTTTACCTGATGTCCCAGAAACGAATTTTCTTATCAAAATGTCCACTCATTACACACTGCTCAGTACACACGATGTCATTGCAGCTAGATCCTGCAAACACTGTTTTTATACCTAAAAAGGAGAAACCAATGGTGACACACTTAAATTCACATTGTCCAAACTGATGCAAACTAAGACAGAAAATAATCCCTACCCCCCCATACAGTGGCCACACAGAGCAGTGCCCAAGGAGTGGCACAGGGCAAACCATCTTAAAATAATCCTGATTAAGTCTTCAACCTCTCTGCCCTTGTCAATCTCCTTTGTTGGGACTTTAAATGTTCCCATGACAGCTGCTTTACTTCCACTTCATATTCAGCCATCTATAATTTGCTACTATTAAACAACATGAATCTGTCTCCTTGACCTATGTTTGCAATTCAGGTATCAAGGTAACTCTGAATCTCAAATCAATCTCAAATCTCTCAATGCAAGCAGGTTAAAGAGCTCCCAGTGGGAGAAAAACCAAGGAAATAGTGTTTCTCCCAAAGAAAAGCCTGGATCCTATCAATTCCTTCATTTGAGATGCTGAAATTTTTTGTATGTTTCCAAGAGACACTTCCATCCACCTCAGGGTTAAAAACCTGGCCTGGCTCCAAGTTTTTAGTGGAAGACTCAAATACCCATCCTGGTAAACAAAGAACACTCCCAAAAACAGCTGCTCTCAGTGTAATAGCATTAACAGTGCTTCCTGCACACACAGGATTTCTTATCCCAGGTAAGAGAATAAGAAAGAATTCAGTTACATAAAGAATAACAGAAAAAGGGATGACTGCTAGCTTTTGCTATTTTTATACTGGCAAAAAGATTCAGTAATTGATCTGACACCAGACTGCCAGAAGCATTCAGCAGAAGCACAAAACATGAATGAAAGGCAGAAGTTAGGCTTCCTTACAAACTTTGCTGCGGAGGTCCCAGAGCTTGAGGGTCCGGTCATGGCTTCCCGAAACAATGCGTGCATTGTCCAGCAAGAACTTGGCTGACAGAACTTTACCACTGTGACCTGTAAGGGTGTGCTGGGGACAGGAGATTGACATGGTCAAACTGAGTATTTCCACTTTCTCAAATTGTAATTTGCATGTCTCCTGCATTGCTTGGCAGAAAAAACATCTATTGCAGTTGAACAGAGATCACCATTGAGTAGGAGTGTTAATTATCAGAGATCAGCCTGGAGCTAGGAAACAAGGTCACCTTTTGCTGCAGTTCCTCCAGTTACTCAGGAACCTGCCAGCTCCTTCCTCAACACTCTGTACACCTACATTTCATGGACAGATGGCAACTGCAACACAGCCTTGCAAGACAAACCAAGGGGTTGAAACATGCTGAAAATGGGAATTCTGCCTTTCTACTTTCATATGGAGCAAGGACACAACAGGGTATCGAGTCTCAACTGTTATTACATCTTAAAGCCTGAAAGCTGAGACAACCAGGATTTCAGAAAAACTCCCTACAGCAGCTTCTTTAAGGGCAGAGGGAAGCTCTCTGGGGCTGAGAACATGAACCACATTCACTTAGAATTGCTCAACATTTACATACTAAATCACAAAATAGACAATGAATTACTAAAGTAAGAGTTATGAAAAACAGGACAGAAATCTTTGTAGATAGTTAAGTTTTTTTTTTAAATACTCAACAGAATGTCAAATTACACAAAGCAATCTGGGCTTGGGTAAACACAAAACAAAAGCCCTTAAGAATGGAAAAAAATGGGAGCTAAGTTTGGGAAAAAACACCAAACATCATCCCAAAAGGACCACCTTGCCTTAAGAAATTAATACAGATTCCAGCAACAAGGATCTATCTTCCACTCTGCATCTCTCTTCTGCCCTTGCTGAACAGACATCACATACAGGTTTAGGCATTTAGGCAGGGAGTTTTGGCAAAGTTTACAGTGATTTCAGCTTTACTACCTCCTGCTTATGTGCAAGCCATGACAAGTCCAGAGTGCTCACACTTGAAATAGAGAGGACTACTTCATCTTGGAAGCAATGAATGCACTCCAAAAAATTACAGGATGATTATGTGAATGTTTGCAGGTGTAACTAGCCTCTTGCAGTGACCTATGTCTGCTAAACTTGTATTCACTATAATTCACATTCAATTGTAGGTTTTGCAGCCAAGGAGAAGGTGCAAAAGAACAGATACTCTTCATTTTCCTGAGACTTGACATTTCCGAACTGAGAACTATCCAATGAATTAAAGTGCATCTCTTGGTTATAACCAACACTGAAATGTCAGAAGATCTGAACATCAAAGTAGTATCTTACTAAAATAAAAAGTTGAGGGAAAGTGTACATAGGAAATGACAATTTTAAAAGGCTCTTGGAAAGCTGCGAAACTTTTCTTTTAGTCTATCAAAGGATTATTTTCAAATCAGAGCCAAGTGTTAGAGAAGAATATGAGTACAAAGTATTTGGGAGGAAAGGAGGAACCTTTCAAAAGACATTGAGGATGATGTCCAACATGTTGAGGCTTGCTGCCTTGGACAGCCGTGCAGAGGGCTCCTTTTCAAGAATGCTGCTCCTGACTTAAAACAAAAATCCCTCTTTGTCTTCTGCAAAGCCGTTTTCAGCAGCCTGTCCTTTGAGAGAGGCTGAAACATTGAGGTGGCTCTCTATAAATCATAAGACGCATTTAAAGTTCCCCAGAGGGGTACACAAAAGTGTACACACACTTTATGTGGCAAGGTTTTTCTAGTGGGGCTTGGTATTTGGAAAATGCACAGTAACTGGAGCTTCCTGCAAGGCTGTGTGGAGATCAACACCGTATTTTAGGTCTTGCTGTGAAGACCTTCAAGAGATAAAGAAGGTCTCAACAAAAAGAACTATTAAAAGTGTTTGTAAATGCCCAACTTCCAAAATTGCCATGTCCCCATTAGACAAAACTGGGAATACAAGACAGAAACAACCTGTGCACTGCTTTGCCTTGCAAGACTCACCCGTAATCGATTGTCATCAACTGTCCAGATTCTGCTGGCAAAGTCATTTGAAGCTGCTAAGAGGTAAGAACCCTGTAAACACAAGATTCCTTTCAAATTCCTTCTGCTAGTAGATATGCAAACCAAATTCAAATATTTTCAATAAACCATTAAAACCATATTAGTGCTATTTTGTCGAAGGAAAAAAGGAATAAAACCAAAACCACAGTAGCAAATGCCAGTATGGAAAGCTAATGTAAGCCTTCCCAAAGGGCTATGGCACCTGCTTCTCACGAAAATGGTAGGGTTTGTAGAATCATGGCTATAGATTACAACAAGAATAATGTATACCAATTATAACAATAACCAGACCAGAAAAAGGACAATCATCTTTCCCTTCTGTTGCAGCGAGAAAATGCGTTCTAGTTTACCTTTATCTCTTGTTTTCCTCTTGTTGGGGTTTTTTTTTTTTTCAGAGGAAAAAAGCCTTGCATCATCTATCCCCACTGCTTAGAAAGGTCTCAGAGTGGAATTAGCCTGATTCTCGCCATTTTCTTAAAATTCTGGCATTTTAAGCTAAGATTCCAAAAGTGAAATCTGCCTGAGGAGAGAGTAATTGACTTGTTCATGGCTTTAGGCTTAGGGCTCCCACAAGTCACCCATGACGGAGAATGGCCATCACAAAATTTATGCTTGCATTCCTGTCCACCATGAAAGACTTTCCTGAATCCTTGTAATCCTTTGGCATCTCACCCAGGCAATCCTCACAGCAAATGTGTTCAAACAACTTGCCATACCTCAGGACTAGTTTCTCCTGCAGCTTAACAGCACATCTCTAATGAGCTGGTCAGTGTCCAAAAGAAGGATCCTCTTGGGTGTGTATCATAATTTAGCACATAGAATCACCAAATGGCAGAAATCGTATCAGCTTTGTGCTATGGAAGAGGTCTCAGCAGAAAAGTCAGATCACATGTCCAGTTAGACCAATCCAAGACCCCAAACTCCTTCAAGCAGGACTGTTGGATGCTGATCCCAGTCATGTCTCCGCTGCTCCAGGTGAACATGACTTGAGCACATCTCACACTGTCAGCAAACACTCTGCCAGCCACACCATTGCTGTGCCATGGCTGGGGAGAAACTGCTGGGAGAAGAGGGCATGGAACTGCAAGTCTTGGGATAATCAGACCTTTTACTATTCATCACAGACCTCAGTAAAGCACTAATGGAAAAAACAACTTCACAGAAATAAAGCCTCAGTGTATTTGCTTCTTCTGTGCTGTTATGCCAGCTTCAGTGGAATGCTAATTTCTTACTTTAAACAAAAATCTGTAACAGTCAATGTCTGAGCTGCATATCCTCATCTGAATTGTAAAGCAAGGATCAGAATTACAGACTGCATCTTATCAAACAAAGATCTTTGTACAATTTCAGCTACTTTCATGATTTAACTCATTTCTTAGGTAACTTCAATTAGAATGGAAACTGTAGTAGAAAACAACCTAATTCCATTAATTTATTCCCAATTAGGAACAGGGGGTATTGCACAGATACTCACAGCACTATCAAATTCTATGCTTGTAATTCCAGCGTTACTGCCAGAGAGAGAACCTTTGGGCTCACATCTGTCTGCACAGAGAAAGATGAACAAAAACTTGAGCAATGGATTAGAACAGAAGTTGACATAAAGTGACCCATAATACGAGTTTATTTAGCATCCCACCACACCCCAAAGCAAAAAGGTTTACCTCCCAAGACTTCCCAAAGCTTAACCCTCCGGTCCATGCCTCCTGTTGCTAGTAATCGGGAGCCAGGGCTGAACTGCACCGCATTCACCTCCCCATCATGTGCATCCTGAGGAGGGGAAGGAACACAACAGCCACCCAAAAGGGAATTAGCACACACCCATAACCCACAGATCAGAAAGCTACAGAACTTAAAGGTTACACAAATTCACAGCTGTGCATCTTTCAGAGGAAATAAAGCCACAGACTGAAACTCTGCTGTGGCTGGTGGTGCACAGACAGCAAAAAGGCCAATCCTAATCTGAAGAAAAAACAAAGGCACATCAAGTAAAACAGCAGCAAGGACTCAGCAGCAATAACAAACTACCAAAAGTCTTATAATGCTTCCTAAGCTTAGGCTCTTAAGTCACACCAGAAAAAAAAATAAGGAAAGAACAGGACAAAAAAACAGTAACAGGTGATGTGCTGTAGAAAGAAAGTAACTTTTCATTCCTCATCTAGAGACAGCCATGGAACATGATCCAATCAGTTCATGCAACCATGGAACAATCAAGTCAGGCCTGAGTTAAGCAGGTCTGCTAGGAAACAGCACAGAAGATGCACTGCATTCACTGAGTGTGTTGGTGATTCTGCAGTACAAGTGTGACAGCACCTGCTCTCAGAGGACTTGGTCTTAAGCTGTGCCTCATCTCTGCAGATGCACTGACCCCCCCACCCCCCCCCACCCCTGCTTCTCACAGCTCAATGTTAGGAATTCCTGAACTTTTAAAATCTATGACAATTTTAAGATTAATTAATTTTTTATTCCTCTATTCATTTCACAGCTTTATACTACTTACCCACACAGTATTACCACCACAATCATAATTATTTTTTAAGTATTTTCAGTAACTGCTCTTTCAAAACCAGCGTTTCTGGAAACCTTATTTTTATGGAACTTGTTGCTTGAATGTGGTCTGTCAGCTCATATTTAAGGCTAATCACACTATAAATCTGATCTTTCTGCAAAGGCAGGGGAGCCATTCACAACAAAACTGGTGAACGGCCTTGCCTAGAAGCTATGCCTGGGAATGATTCCTGAAATGAATCCCACCTCCTACTTGCCTCTCCAAAGGTGAGCCCAGTCTGCTCCCTGCATTTGCCAAACCTCTGCCACAGAGCCCTTGCATTAATTCCTGGAGTGCTCTGTCAGACCTAGACATGTCTTGACCCACCACCTGGGCTCAAAACACTGGAGCTAAAGCCTAACACCTCCTCCCCTGATGTCCCCTCTTCAAGCCAGCTCCAGCTGCCATTTCAGTCATGACCCTGTTCTCACTTGAGGTGACATTGCTACTCTCTCCATCCACAACTTCCACTTCAGAATATGGTAACAGGGCAGGCAAGAATACACATTTCCCTGCTGCAGTGAGCCACACTGATACTCTGGATGAAGAAAATCAGTCATTTAATATCCATGAAAAATCCAAATCCACCTCTGGAGTGCCTAAGAAAGCTCCAGAGGAATATTCAAACACGCATCTGCATTACAAGACAACTTCCTTTCAGTCACAAGACAATGCCCTGCACAGAAACTTAAGTTTGGCTTTGTGAGGCCAAAGAACATATAAAGGAGGTCTCAGCTTGAAAACCTTTGATCATGCACAGCCAATGAGGACACCCCATCACCATGAGCTCCTCTTCACCAGGTCTGTTGGATTACATTTGCTTCCACAACTCCCTTTACTGTGGAGAACTGGAATTGAATTAATCCCAAACTGTCAGCAATCTCTTCCTCAATCACAGCTCTACTATGGCATGATAGAATCGGGACTGCTGGGAGCCAAAGGGTAATGGGGTGGAATTTCCCTGTGCCCTCAGAAAACTTCTTTGTCATCATCGACCTCAGTAAGACAGACATCAAGCACATTGTCTCTGAGAAACATTTGGGCTAAGAATTAAATGGAATTAATGCTTCTACCAAACCAAGAATTCCTTCCTGTTTGGCAGTGTTAACAGAAAAAGTCTCAAGATATCAGTTCTCACATAGGGGATTCTCTTCCTCGAAAACAGAACAAAGAATGGCAGAGCAGAGAATTCCTTCTGTACTCACAAAGACACAAACGGCAGTAGTGGGCACTCTCACTTCTTTACTGGCACCTGGATGTGGCTCTGCATTATCCTGGGGTGCAGGGAATGAGGACAGAGAACGTCTCCTGAGATGAAACAAAGCAGAAACATTTTAAAATGAGAAATGAACAGTTTCTCTTGAATTCATCCTGATGTCAACCTGTCAATTAACTACTCTGTACAGAAATTTAAAAAATGGGGGAAGGTGCTTTTAACATCTTTTTTTTCATCCCATCTTTCAAAAATTGTATTTGTCATGTAACACTATATTCACTTGTGGCTTTAGATATTTCACAGTTCATCACGTAAGTTATCTGAACTGATCACTGACCTCATTTTGGAGCAGTGTTTTAATGTTTTCATTTGGAAGAGAAACATGGGACTGGCTGCAGCTTCATCATTATGTCTAGGAAGACTCAACACCATTTCAGCACTACATCCTAGGCAGCAAAATGCTCTGTTCCAAAGGTTAGGCTGCTCCATTTAAGCAAAGACATCCACCTCCTGCAGAGCTTAGCTTAGAAGGACTAGCTCCACTCTGGATACAAAGCACAGAACCCAACGACTTATTTTAATTAACCCTACTAAAGGAGCAAAGTGCAGTGGAAAGTAAGAGCAAACCCCATGTATTCTCTCCACAAAGAGGGGCTCATTGCCTCTCTCACTGTTGATAGTTTCTAGCCAGAGTTATCAACTGCAGAATCTAATCAGCACAATGCAGCTGGGGTCCACGTTACTTCAATGGAATACAATCACATGCTGGACTAAGAGCGGATAATGTTTTCACCTGGCAGTATCAGAAGACTGATGTCCCAAAAGGGGAGACTCAGACAGACTGGAGGGAAAGGTCAGAGGTCAGCACACGGCAAGATGGAAGAAACAGGAAGTTGAGGAGAACAAAAAAGAAAAAAAAAAGAAAGGCAGAAGCTAGAAGGAAGGCTGAAAATACTTGTTCACATTCCCTGCATCACCAAGATTTTGGTGTACATTGAAACCAATAAACAAAACAAGGAGGTGAAAGTGTTCTAACCTACCCAAAGATATTACTGATAGAGTCCAGAAGGCCTCCAGCTGGCTGGGAGAGTCGCTTACTGAAGGAGGGGAGGACAGGTTTAAACCTTGTGAATAGCTTCTCCACATAAAGATCAATACAAACACATTTCATAGCAACATGTCTCTGGAAAGACTCCCTCCCCTCAGACCCAGACCAGAGACAGAGAACACCAAGGCAGGCATCAGTACAAGTCATCAGGAACTACAACTTTGAACACATTTTGTGGGTGCAGTTTCTTCAATGTCCCTCAACCTCACCCTGTGAACTGCTGGGTTTAGATAGAACAGTCTGCCAAGTCTGAAATTTCAATCAAACTAATCTGTGGTTTCACGTAACTACCTCTTACTTTCCACTCACTGCTGTTTTAGAGAAAGAACAAGATGCATTTAATCTAGGTGAAGATTATTTTCAGTATTTTAGATAAACCCAGCTATTTGCAAATAGCTATTGCTATTGTGATATCAATATTCACACTGATATCTTGTGGAGTAACGAAAGCATAAAAAACAGGCATTGTAATACCCACGTTATTAACTATATAGTTTTTAAATATTTGTTTTAGAGATTAAACAAAGATTTTTCAGGCACTAGGCTAATTTAGTTAAAACAGCAAAGGAAAACCAGCACACTTAAAGCGTGGCAACAGAGAACACAGCACATGAGTTTCCTACTGCTCTGGTAGAAGCAGCAAACTGTGTTCCACCTAAAGGCAACTAGAAACCTAAGTTACATTCCCAACATTGCTCCAGCTCTACTATGCCCCTTGTTCTTCCTCAGTGACATGCTACAGGAATCTCCTGGTCACAAACCTGGACGTCCGGCTGACAGCTCGCACCGGAGAGGTTTCCTCAGCTGTGTCAGAGGTTTCATCTGCAAGCACTTCGATATCATCATCCCTGCTGAAGTGAGAGAAAACACCACCTTTTCAGTCAGCCACTGACAGCATCAACTGACAGAATGGCACCTTCAGTGTCCATGCCCAGCACACCCCAGGTTTATGGAGCTGTAGCAACACACAGACAGATCCAGATAACACACACCAATGCAACTGCCAGGGATATAATTCAACACACAGTATCTGAAAACAGATATAGACAGCGACTAAATTTCAGGGTTTTTCTTTCCAGCTGCCAATTCCATTTCAATGACAGCAGAGCTGGATTTCCACATCCCCTTATTTCTGTTTTCAGACCTCCACTTAAGATTCTCTTTACTACAGGCATCCTATTTCAGCCTGTAGCACTAACTACATACAGCATTGTAACAACCCACCACACCTGAGCAAGGCTTCACTATAGACTGAATGATATTTGCTGGATCAAATAGTTACAGAACAACAAAAACCTGAGTTACTGCAACACCAAGTATAGGTAATATCAGCACCTTTTTTGCTGTTTCAAAACAAGCAAATATTAAAGAAAGCACAAGAGGTTAATTGAATTTTCCTGCTTCACCTACACCAAAGACACCCTGATAATTTCTACACTGCTGTACTTCAGGTGCGGCACCATTAAGCGTAAGAGCTGTTTTTGCTCACTCTATTAAAGTGTTGGTGGTCAGCTGAACACAAGTGTGAGATTCCAACCCATGTACAATAAATTAATCCAGCTAAATTACTCAGCTAATGCTGAAGATTTTCCCCATTAGTCACCATGGGCTCTGACACACTAGTATTTTTTCCTTCAATGATGATTTTTCCTCCACTGCTGATTTTGCAGGACAAACTATTTTTAAGCACACTTTACTAATGCCATTTGACTGAAGTTTAAATTCAGCATTTAAATAACCAATTCGTGCCATCAGATAACACTCAGCTAAAAAAGCATTTAAAAGGATGAAACCATTTGTAATCTCTCATTTCAGAATATACCTACACTTTCAATTTTTAAGATTTTGGAGGAGAGTATACATGAAAAGACTATGGAAAATATATTTGCTGATTGAATGTATCAGGCTGGTGTTTCAATGAAATACTATCAAGTTCTGCCAATATTTATTTTTAAAAATCTAAAATTTCTGCTATTAAAACTATGTGTAGCAAAACTTTCCAGGAGAACAATTCATTTTAAAGTAAATATAAACACCAGGGCACACCCCCTGAAATGCTGCAGTTTTTCCTTTCAGTAAGGAGCACATTTACACAACACAAACCCTCTCAAGATTATAAAATTATCAAGAAGAAATCAAAGCCATCTCTGAAGCAGAATTTGAGTTGTATACAAAACCAATTATGCTATAGGGTGTCTCATACTGCCTTTCCACGTGCCCTTCCTCCCTCTCCCAGCCTCTCACACAGCCCCCCTTTCAGAGGGATGCAATGCCTTCCTTCACAAGGACTTGCAGCACAGCACTTAATGTGACTCTGTGATGTGAACATGAAAAGATCTCCAGAAAGCCTGCAGGCTGCTCTGGCACCACTCAGCAGGGCCCAGGAACAGAGCATCAGATGCAGCTGTTCTAGACTGGGCAAAGACAAACACCCTGATCAGCCCAGCTCAGAGCACCCACAGCTCCCACTGCCCACTTCAGCCACCTGATCCCACATCACCCAGAGCCAAAGACAGCAGGGCAAGAACAAAGGACCAGAGGGACTTCTCTTCATCTTACCAGTTTAAGTACTCCACTGTTATTCCCTTAGACAGTATGGAAGCCATGTATTTTCACCCAGGTTAATTCACTCAGTACCTGTTTCTACAGGAAATCCTTGAGCATATTTGTAGTCTAACATTTTAAAACCCAGGCATCTCCAAAGTAATTGTTTAATTATTTCACTGTTTCATGAAAAAGTATCTTAAAGACCAAAGGCACATATCTCAGCATAAAAACATTTTTTAAATAACATCTATTGACCACATGAACCATTCCTGGGACTTTCAGTCCAAGCATCTATTTTGAGTCCTAAAAGAGCTCCTTCTTCTGTAAGTTCAGGTAGGGAGAGTTACCGCACATTTCTGACTTTACACGAGAAGGGCAAACACTCCCCTACCTCACCCAATTTATGAGTAACAAAGCTACCATTTATCGTGCTTCTGCATAAACCTGAGGCACAAACTGATGAAAGAGACTATAAATCGAGACTGCTTACGGTTCAACAGGCAAGGGTTCTTTGGCAGCTTCTGCCAGCTCCTTCTGCAGCCTGGCCTGGCGTCTCCTAAGAAAGAGAACCCAAGGTTATTAAAAAAGAAAAACAACATTTCCTTAATCCCATTCCAAAGGCTACCCTGCACAGTTTTGATGGGCCTCATAACATTAAAAAAAAAAAAAAAAAAATCAGTCCCCTGCTCTAATTTTATCCTGCTTTTCAAGATACTCTGAGCAGGAGAGGCAGCTTTCTTACTGTGAGTAGCAAAGGACAAGATCACTCAAGTGAGGCAATGAGGCAAAGTGAACTTATGGCCCTTTATGAACCATATGAAAATGCATTAGCTTGGAGGGCAAGAAGTTGCCAAAATAATGATTATGTTAGTGAGGCTAATACAAAACTGCCAGCTACTGTGAAACTTGTAATAGGTCAGTCTCCAGGTATCATTAGTGGGCAAGTAAGGTGAAACAATTCAGAAGAAAAATTATTTTGCAAGGAAAAAAAGCCATACAAATTACTTCTGCAGTAAATTTTACGTAGCTCAGTCTCATGGCAGATGCTCATTCTGGAGGAATGCAAAAAACACTGTAGTCAAGTCCAAAAAGGATAAAACTGGGAGCAGTATAAGATGCAATATGAACAAGAGAAGTCCAAATCTAATACCAGCAAAACTCCACAGTTTCTGTTTTATGATCCTCAGCACACAGTTAATTGTTGCTGAAGAAACAAAAGAACGTGTTTTATTCATTTAAAATACAGGAATGTTTTCACAAAATGTCAGTCTGTGTTGGCTGGAAAAAAAGTTCTGGACTCTCACTGTGTTGTGCAAGAATAGAGATCTCAGAGGTCAGAACTAAATCTGGTTTTATCCTATGAACTTATAACTGAAAAACGTTATCAATTTTATTTAACAAAGGTCATGGATCTCACCTTGAATCCTTTTCATTTTCTGCATTCAAACGATTGGCTTCTTGTGCTTTCTCTGCCATCCAACGTGAGACCAGCTCCTGGTTGTCTTCAGTAGTTTTCCTTAGTTTCTCCTCCAAGGCATTGAAGGTGATCTGGAGAGCATCATACTCATCTTTCAGTGTCTGATTAGCTCGCTCAAGATCTTGCAGTTTGCTACGCAATTCTTGGCACTCTGTTTCCAGTTCAGAAATCTTTTGCAAATACTCTGCAATCCTGGAATGGCAACAAAACACACAAAACCGTGAGGACCTCCTTTGGGACCTGTGCCATCTTCCTCGTGCTGTTTGCACAACGCCTCACAAAGGCATTTTTAGCCCTGGGCTAAGACTCCTAGAGAATATTATAACTCCAATATAGAATTCAATCAGAAGTCCGGTCACAGACAAAACAATTCTTACTCACTTGGCTTCATTCATCTGCATCTCTTTGTCCTTCTGCTGCATTTGGTTGTTCAAATCTATTACAGACTGGGCCAGCTGGGGAGAGGAGAAAATTTCATTACAAACTGCAGGCATGTCAGTGGATAACATACTGAGCAGCCTTCAGTGCAAGCACAGACTAATCTACCATTAAAAGCATGGATCACACATTTCAGGTCTTTTTTACCCTACCTTTCTATGCAGATCTGCTACACCAGTCATTAAGTCAGAGAATCCACTTTCAAAAATAAATTGTCAAAAAGCTGCTGTTCTTTGATGTCTCTTCCCTCAAAAAGTTTGACTCTCTTCCCTCAAAAAGTTTTATTAATAGTCAGATCAAACAGAATATATATTAGGAAGAAATTTTAGTAGTAGAAAAATCAATAGAGAAATTAAAAATTGTCAAGTAAGTAAACAAATGAGTACTGACAACCAAGAAACAAATCATCATGTTAGTGCCAGGACAGCCATTTCAGGAGACACACAGCTCTCACTGTGAACACAGGTGCCACCAAGAGTTTTCTCACAGAGGAAGCTGCTGGTGGAGTGCCTGCAGAGCACAGGGAACAGAGGGGCAGAGGCCAATGCTGCCAAGCTGCAGCTGCCAGCTCATAGCTTACCCGGCAGCCTCAGCTGCCCAGGAAGAAGGAAGAATGATTGCTGGGAAGAGTGCCTGCCTGTCTAAGTGGTTTTAGGACACCAGGTTGGAAGCAAAGAAACTATTCTGAGTGCCCTAACCACTTGGTGCACACCTCCTAGAGAAAACAGTCTCCTCTTTGAAAAGCTCAGAATTGCTGACACTGGAGCTTCTCCACACCTCCAGTGGGGTGTCATTAAAGGAGCATTTTCCAGGCCATTCCCACCTTTCCCTATGGAAGTGTGTAGTCTCATTCAGTTTTCAGACTCACTCAGTCCACTGTGCTTTTAAAAACCCAATTCTGCTGCTGAAATTCCCTATCTCCTGGTCACAAAAAACCCAAAACACAAATCCAAGATGTGTGGCTTTTCCTCTCTTCCAGGCCCAAGTGTCATCGTTACAGAACTCCTGGGCTCTGAAGCAGCACTCCCTTTCCACCCTAGCACTGTGGCTCTTTCAGCCTTGGCTGATGCTGCAAAGTGAGACCAGTGAAACCACACACAGCCCCCTATGCCCCACTCCTTCTAAGTCTTTCCAAGTTATGAGTGGTCATATACAGCTCTGTGGCCCAGATCAGTTCCTCCCTCCTCTAATACAATCAAAAACCTATGAATGAAACAGAAAATTCAGCATTTAATAATCATGCTATGCTGACAATATAAGCTCTCATCTCCTGGTGACAGTATTACAGACCAGCCTGTGTCTGGTTGACTTTAATCATCAAAAATTGAGGAAGCTTAATAAGGCTTTAGATGAAAGGGGGAAAAAAATATGATTAATGAGCCTGGTAAAAACATGGTCAGGCTCCCAAAAGGCCACATATGGACCACAGAGAACATAAGACTTTCCAACCTCGCCACGTTTCTTGTGCAGCTCAGTCAGCTCCTCTTGGTGCTTTATCTTCAGCTGGGCCAGCTCCTGCAGCTGAGCATCGTTCCATGTGCTGTCATGTCCTGGGCTGCAATTGGACAGAGAAGAAGAAGAGATGTTCCAAACTAGAATCCAGTTCTTTCTCAGCCTTTGCCAGGGTCCAGACATTGCCTCCCTTGGATGCTCATTACACCAGGGACACAGGTGATTCGTAGCAAACCAGATCACACAGTACTGGAAAGTTGCATCTCCTGAGGACTAGATTCACTTTTTGTACATTTCTAAACCAGAATTCAAACTCCAAGGGATGATAACTAGCCTTTGTTTAAATTTGCATGAAGACGACTGAGTCTTAGAAGTACACTCTCTAAATTCTGGAAAAACTAAAAATATTTTACCACCTTGATTTGTTCTGGAAGGAGGTGGTAGACCTTGAAGATGCAAGATGCCTGGAGAGGGTACAGAATCAAAAGCCAGGAAACCAAGGGAGTATTCCCAGGCCTTTGGGTTTACAGTCCCAGGTGTGACAAGTCGCTTCTCCACTGGCCTGACTATATTCTTTTTGTGCATAAGTTTTGAAGTGGTTACTAACTGTGTTTTTCAACACTATTACTATGAGATAATCTTGAATTTTTAATATCAGAACACTTATATCACCCTCTGCCCCGAATGTAACATTTATCACTCATGTCTCTGAAAGCACAGAGACAGGAACAGAGAAAACCAAGCTTTTTTAAAAGCATCTACACACAGACTCTGAGTACATTATCAGCTGTACTTGGAATTACAGCTTTTTAAAAAATCAGAATTTTAACTTCAACACCGTTATATCAGACAAACTGAAAAAGGTAATTGCATCCCTTTTTGCAGTCATTTTGTAACAGTCCAGGGGGAAATACATAATCCATCCAAATGTCTCACAGTGACATCAGTAATCTGATGCTCTTCTCAAAAACAACCAACCAACCTGTCACTGAACTAATGCTGCACTAACTGCATGTCAAAAAAAATGTGTGCAAACAGACAAGAAGCCAAGTCCTGTGGCAATATCCCACACATCCTATAGCTCCAGCCACACATACCCCTACAGCCAGATCTAGATACTACTCCTTGGCCTTGAGGGAAGTAAAACCACTTTTCCTCAGCTATCTAGGATTAGAAAAGTAATTCTGTTTCAAAAACCTGTCATATATTGAGCACAGTAGCAGAGTTCAGCTCAGTATTCACTTTCAGATGCTGCTCCTGTGTCTCTCATCCACATTTAGTCCAGCCTCATCTCTTAGACAGGGCATTCAGCCAGAACACAATTCACATAAACTGAAGTGGTTCAAGACAGCTGCAGCCATCAGAAAGCTTTTGGGAACATTCACATGGATGTTAACTCCAGCCTGCTGGAGTTGTGCCTGCAATTCCTGTAAACCCAGCCGTTCTTCCTTCTGTGCTATATTGATTTGTTTTGTATCCCAATTGGACATGCTCATACAGTTCCCTGCTGTAGAGGGGTTCTGGTTTCAGGACAAGGAACCTCAACAGAGGAAGCAATTCTTACAGAAGCAGGGATTCTGAGCTCCTTGGCTCTGCCTTCTCTTCAGTTACAGAGGGCAGAGCTGGCCAGCCCTCACCTGTGGAACAGACAGGCTGTCCAAGGGACACTTCTGTCCCTTGGGCTTGCTGTGCAGTCAAACGCCAGCAGAACCAGCAGCACAGCCCCTGCCTTCAGCACAAGGGCTACTCTCAGGTTAGGGAGGAAGCTTCCCAAGAAAACCTATTAAAAAGCAGGCACAAAACACCTTCCTTTTGGCATCTGGTGCTTATTTAGGACTGACACTTTGCAATCATGGTTTATTTCTGTTCTCCCCTTTTATGTGATGACATGCCATCACAACTAAGCCATTAAACCATCCTGTACCCATTAGGAAGAGCAGGAAAACACTCTAAGTGTTACAAGGCAAACAGACCAGGAGCAGCAGCTCTGTGTGGTCCACCTCTGCTCCAGGAGTTTGTGATAAATCAGCTTCCTGCCCAAACCTGGCCAGATCTTTCTGTGCTGCATGCTCTAAACACACTGTAACTTTATCAGAGGCTTAGACACAGCTGTAAGTTATATTTAGTCCAACAGAATTTCAGTTTGTTGAGTGCCAAGTCACTGTAGGGATCAGGGGCCTGTTTGTGTAAGGCATCAAACAGTGGTTTAGGTGACAAGGTGTACAACAGATAGCTGCTGGCAAAAAAGGAGTGTTACATACCTGATCTCATGTCTGCTCTGCATGTCATATTTTTCTGCTTGAAGTTTATCAGCCAGCACTGCATGAAGGTCTGACTTCTCCAGCAGCTTGTTATCTGCAGGGGCAAAAAAGGCACTTAAGACAACCAGAAAGCAAATCCAGGTACCCATCTTCTCCTGCCTAGATGACTAGCTGTGATCTAGTCCCTTTAATTACTGTGACACAGGCAAATGCTACATGAGCCTCCACCACATCACTGTGTTCTCCTTCCTCTTTGATCTTAACAGGTTATGGCACCATCCACCTACAACCACAGGGACTCCTCATTAATCCAGATGCTGTGTGGGACTGGTTTTATGAAAGCTTAACAGAGACAGAGGAAGGAACTCCCCAGGTGCATGGCTATCTGCTAAAACAGAGAGAGTTCAAAGGTCAGACTCCTTACAGCTCCTCAAAGGACGGCAGCCAGGAGAGCAGGCCGGGCAGAGAGGCCAAACCCGGCTCTGCCGTTTGATCTCTCACAGAGTGTGGGACTCCCCTTCCATCCCGACAGCTGAGGCAGGAGAGGGGCGGGCAGGAAAGCCCTGAACAGAGAGTGCTGGCCCCTGGACAGCTCAAATTTGACAAAAGACCATGGGCAGGGTCAATAGCACCATTGTTCTCAGTTCCACAAGCAACTAGGCGGGAACTGTGCAGACAATTCAGACATTCAATCACTGTCCAGAGCACAAAGCGCTTCAGCCTCTCAGAGAGCTGAAACAACTACGTATTTTCCTCGATAAAGCAGAAATTCCAGCTCTCCTGCTATTACCGACACGTCCCAAACAGTCCCGTGAAAAGGGCTCGGCCGAGGCCCCGGGGACGCTGTGCCACCACGGGTTTCCCACTTTTGAAGAAGAGGAGAAATCCCAGGATGATTCGGGCTGGAAGGGAGCACAGCGGTCCCCAGGTCCCACCTCCCTGCTCAAGCAGGGTCATCCCACAGCACAGGGCACCGGAGTTCTGGAAAACTCCAGGGAGGAAGACTCCACACCCTCCCCACTGAGCAGAGTCTTCCTGCACGCACTGATGGGCACCGGTGAGGGAGAAGAGAAGCGCTACTTCGGCCGCGCCCCCGCCGGGCCCCGCTTACACTGGGCGATGATCTCCTCGAACGCCTGCCGCTGCAGCCGGTCCCGCCGCCGCAGCTCCTCCGCGATGTGCCGCTTCCAGGGGGGGAACCCGGCGGCGCGCAGCCCCGACGCCATCTCCGCGGCAGGCCGGGGCGGAGCGGCCCG
>WBNO01030437.1:228152-239434 GCA_013400575.1 Peucedramus taeniatus
GGGCCGGGCCGGGCCGGGCCGGGCTGGAGCGGGCGCGGTGAGTTCCAGAGCCCGAGCCCTCCGCGGGCACACCGCCGGCAGCTCAGCGTCCCCGCAGGGCCGGCAGCACTGTGTCGTGCCAGTGACACCGCCGGGGCTTTGGTGAGGTGAAAGGCTGCTGCCCGCGTGACAGTGGGACCGTCCGGGTCTCGGCAGCTACCGCCACACCTCTGCCTTCCGCTGTTAAAGCACGGGTGTTACTGTGAGTGAACATTAAACATTTATTGAGGGCTCCGCAGAGAGCAGAGGGAGTGTTGTACTACACCACGCAAATGACACACGTGCAGTGCCATTTGTTGAGTGGTCTTTGAGCTCTTTCGCCCCCCTTTTCAAGACACCGCTGCTTCCCTCACCACCTGCCGGGAATCACGGAATAACGGGATGGGGTCAGGCTGGGAGGGCCCACAGTGGCTCCTCTGGTGCCACCACCCTGCTCCAGCAGGGCCATCCGGAGCACAGCGCGTAGGGTTAGATCCAGAGGACTCTGGAATATCCCCTGTGAGGACAGTCCACACCGTTCTGGGCACTCTGTTCAGAGCTGGGGCATTGCCCTGGGAAGAAGTTTTGGCTCCTGTGCAGGGAGAACTTCTTTGGATCAGTCCCTGCCCGTTCCTCTGAGGCCATTGCGGGGCCCCACGGAGCAGAACCTGGGCTCTGCTCGGAGCCCTCCCTGCAGACAGGGACAGACAGGGATGAGCGCCCCTCTCAAGGCTGAACAGCCCCAGCTTAGCCTTCAAGGAGGGTGGTGGTGAAATGAAATGGAGCATGAGGCTTTCTGGGAAAAACTACTTAAATTGGAACGCAGCAGAAGCTACTATGCAACCCTCCCTGCACTCCCACCTTCTGGCCAGCTTCATGAGAAAGCCATACATCTGTGGCAAATGTAAAAATCCATAACAACTTTACAAACAATTCTGTGGATGAAGGTATGTGTGTGAACGTCTTTGGCATGGGACTTAATGTGTCTCCTGACTTTGGGGGCGGGTTCCTTACCGGGCCCAGACAGTTTGGGCTCCTGGAACAGACAAGGGTCTGCACAAGGCTGAAGGTTGGGCTAAAATGCCAGGTTCAAGGGTGAAATTCGGGGTAAGTGGTTCGGGAAGGCGGCACCTTCCCAGCAGCTCAGCCGGTGGGGAAAGGAAGAGGGACACGCAGCCGGGGCTCAGGATAAAAGGGAGGCTGCGCCCTCCGACACCTCGAGAGAGAAAAGCTGGGTGGTGGAGTCTGTCTCTTTATTCTAATAAAGTTGAAGGACTCCTCTGTCTCCTTTTTGGACATAAACCTCAGGCGTTTGTGGATTTTCCTGACATTAACTTCCTAAGTAATGTGTTAGGTAACCATATTATTGTAATTTAATTAGAAACTGGGCAGAACTCATAATGCTTTTTGTCTTGGACTGCCTAAATTGCTTTGTTTTTCTTTTGAGTAAGTGAATGAAGATGCAATTATGAAATTGTAACAGCGTGAAATAGATGATTCACTAGATTATTAGACTGGAGGAGAGTGTGCTGCTGGTTGAGTTAATAATAGTTCATGCTCTGTCTTACAAAGTACACAATGCACGAGGTGCATTCTCTGTAAAGCTGATTTGGCCAAGTGAAAGCACACAGCCTATTTCATTCTACTTCTACATCACAAAATCAAATTAGTCGTTTAAAAACTTAAAATGACCTGTAACTCTGTGAGAAACAAGTTAATGGGAATTGGCTTTCACAGGGTATTATATGAATTTATTATATTAAATATTGTAATGTTAATATTAATGATGTGTGTTATAAAGTGGTTGGTGTTGCTACAATGGCCCAGTTGTGAGGGTGGTTTTTATGTTGTACTGTGGGTTTATGAGTTTACATTGGACACACTGTTGCTAGCCAAACCTTTGAGACACAACCTTAAAAGGAACAGAACTTCATCAAGTGATAACCCTGATGACTGCCAAAACGAGTGACATGGGGCTAGACTGTAAAATCAAAATAAATGTGTGTAAAGCTGATGCAACACCAGGGGTATAAAAGAGCCGCCATTTTGTGCATGAGCCTCTTGGCCACACTCTCAGCACTGTCCCTTTTGTTTTGCAGATTTTTGTATTATTTTCAATAAAACTTTCATAATTCTTTGCCACTCGGTGTCTGGGTCATTTATAACAACTGTAAGGTTAAGTCCTAATTCTACAGCAATAGTTACTGAACTACTGAAGGGCAGTGCTGAGAGAAATTCATCCTGTCAAATCTTCTCTACATCTTTATCCTTTGCAGAGAAAGAGAAAAGCAACCGAAGCATGAGGAAAAGGGAAAGGCAAAGATACAGAAATACAGGGATCAGACTCAATAACTCCTCTCCTGAGGGCTTTCCCTTGGCTTTAATATATAATCAGCCCCAAAGTTCCTCACTAAGTTTGAACTGCCAACCCCCTCAAAAAAAAAAATCCTTCAGCTCATTTTTGAGAGCAGGCTTTTCTCACTAAAACTGGGAGGGAAAATAATTGTCCCCTATTTCTTTCAGCAGGGCAGGAAAAAGAATCATTGTGAGTAGAAAAGACATGGGGGAAAAAAGTGTCCTCAAGCATTAGATAAATGAATTACATCAAACATTGCACGTTTTACTCTTTACAGCAGGTGCTGGAATGTTCCAAGGGAAGGACTTAAATTAATTGTCATCTGTATATGTTTGAATTTATAAAAATCACACTGTGTTACAGATGTCCACCTTTCTGTAATCTGTGATTTCTGTAGTGGGCAGGACCTCCTGATTTGTTTACAGTACCTGCTAACAATGCTTTTCCCAGTCCAATACAATATTCTTAAATATATCTGAAGTTTCTGGAAGTCTTTCCAATAGCACATCCCTGCTCCATGTCATCATCTGTCATCCTGCTCTCCTTTTATAGCCACAAGAACTGTAACAACACGTGACAAAACAGCTTGTTCTGGTTGAAAGTGGCTTCTTCACTTGAAGCACCTTTTTGCCACCAGCAGCATCAAAATCTGGCAATTTGTTCAACACTCTAATTCAGAAGTAAAAATTTCAGACTACCAACAAATTAGCCTGCTTTTCAGAAAGCTCTTTCTGCAGTGAAAAAGCAAAAACTGTGCCTCCAATGAATATTGCACTCCACATCCATAGAGGGAAAAGCAGGACTTCTGGTGGAGGCGTGTTCAGCTTTAGCCAGCACATTTCAGGAAGAATTGAGAATGTCAAAGTAGCCCAGCAGGAATGACAAATGTATAGAGGAGATTTGATCCAGAAGAAAGACTCGGACAGTTGGAATTGTTTACCCTAACAAGGAGAAGACATATGGGAAACATGACAGCCCTGTGTAAATATGCATGTCAGAAAATTAAGACAATACCCTGATCTGCTTGTTCATGTGGGACAGGATTACACTGAAAGGGCCTAAAGTTAACCCAAAAAATGGCTGCTAGAGATGAGGAAGGGCTGGTAAAAGGTGGTGAAGCTCAAAACAGGCTGCTTGAGGCACATGAGAATCTCTGCTGCTGGAGGATTATAAGAACACTTGAAAACATGGTGAAGGATTTTGCAGTTTACACTTTGCTGGTGTGGTGAATGGACTGCAGGGTCCCATCAGGGGCCCCTCCAGCCCAGTTCTGGTTCTCAGCTGGCTGTGTTGCAAACAACACTCAGGTGACAGAACAGATCCCTGCTCCGAGGTGAGTGGAGCAGGTTCTGGTGGGATGTTTCCTTGAAGTTGGTGCTCAGATTCACTTACTTTCTTCTCCGCTTCCTGCCTGGGAACCAGAAATGTTAATTTTCCAGGAAGATGCTGATCACCATTGTTCCCAAAGTTACCCTCAAAACACCATTTTCAAATTCAGCTTTGTTTTGGATCTTCAGTTTACCTTTGAAAAGAGGGAACATGTCCCACACCACGCTGGTCATTTTCTTTGTACTTCGAGTCATAATGTCAAGATGCAAATTACTGTGAAGTATGGAGCAAACATAAATTCTGTGCTAATTCTCCATCCTTTCTGTTGCAAAGGTCTCTTTTTATTTTTCTGTCTCTTTGCTGCCTTTACTTTCTTCCCTTGTCTGACCTGTTTCAATGAGAGAGAGCTTTTACCCACTCTCTTCTGCTGGGTTCCTTCTCCTTCCACAAAGTCTTTGTTAGTTGCTTTTCTGTAACCTTTCTGCATGTTGCTCGACACCTTCACCCATTTCCATCCATGCATTCTCTCTCGAGCCCAACATTTACTACCCTGTTCTGTGCCATCTTTATTAGTTATGATATAATCTAGTACTTCATGATAAGAGAGACTAATTTGTTTTCTATCTAATCTAGACCAGACCTTAGGAAAAAATGTAGTAAAGTGTTAATAATAACTGTAATGTGTAGCAGATTACCATCCCTGACACAGAATGGTCTCAGTTAAATAAAACCATACAAGTATGGAATAGCTGAGTCTGGATGGGCCTCTGGAGATCCTCCAGTCCAAGCCTCACATTCAGCAGACCCGTGTCTGGTTTTTGTGATGGCTTCTACAATACTGGGATTTGTAAAACAGTTCTGATCACAGTTTTCTGAGAGCTACAGAAAAATGTCAGTTGGTTTTGATCTAAAAGGGTACACTGAGGTATCCTTTAGTTTAACTGACTTGGGAGCTAGAGCAAAGATTATCTGCATATAAAATTAATGAAACCAAATAAAGGTAATTAACTGAGAACAGAAGTTCAGGGAAATTTGGTGATGCATAATGAGATAATACTTTGTGATGATGCATAATAAGATAATGCAGAAAAAATATAGCAAATTACAGTAGGCAAAAAGAAATCTTGCTCTTCTGTCAACCTGGGATTCAACTCTGAAAGAATTTCTGAGAAACTTCAGTAGTTTAACACAAATGCAATCTTAAAATACTTCTTATTAGGAGCCTCATTTGAAACAACACCATGCACACACTGTAGAGTTAGGAGGATCTTTTTCATATTCATGTGAGTAATAACTTGATGTTTGCTTACATATATTTAGAAAGAACATCTCGTACCTCTGCAGCTAACACCTTTCCTGCACATTGAAAGGAGTACTTGGATTATTCTGTAGCGCTTGCATAACGAATCCTTCCGTAGGCCTTGCAGGAATGCTCTGGGGACCGCAGCAGCCCTTCGGTGGCAGGTGTGACCAGCGTGTGAGACAGTGCCAGCTGGGCACAGAGAACAGGCAAAGCCATTGACCCCATCACTTAATACTTCAGCCTCAACCACATGAGCACCACACAGATGCAGCTGATGTAGCTGATGATCTAGAGGCTTTACAGCACCCATCACTTCCCCAAGCCCAGCCCACTGGCTGCACCTTTGATCTGTGTTATCAGCAAGGAACATCACAAACGACAGCAGGGACAGAGTCTGGCTGGCAAATGTCCTAGGGGAAAGTGTCGATTTCCCTCAGGAAGAGATTACGGAAATAAAAGCAAAATATCTGAGTATTGTCTATTTGCAGTCCATCTGCTGATGCTAGTTAGGAGATCTCTGGGAACTGTCCTCTGTCACCTTGGTCAGTTAGTCCCGACACCCACAGTTTATTAACAGATAAATATCTGAGCCTTCACAATGTTATAAAAATAAGGAACTTGGTCTGGGGGTGAACCAGGTAATTTCTGGACAATACGTCCCTTCAATCACATGGACTGTTATTGCATTATCACAAGGACAAGAGAAAAATGTCATAAAATTTTAGCAAACCTTTCATTTTAAAAACAAGTGGGAGGATACTGACTAAATGGTTGGTTTTAAGCTGTAAAGGAAAAGGGTGCTTGGTCTCAGTAAAATACAGGCTTAAGCAACATAATTTCTAACATCAAAATTATCGCCTTGCTATTTTGGAGTGAGTAACTCACCTTAATTTGGTTTTTCTTCTGTTTTTCGTCTTCCTTGAGCCATTTTCTCTAAGACCATACCTTTATCAGGAAGAAGATGTGTTGCCCACAACATCTTAGGAAAAAGGCTTAAAGATGCCCTGTGGTGGTTGTACTCTGAGAGGACAAGGAAACTGGTGTTTGGTCCAACAGGTGCAGGCAGGAAATAGGGGGTTTAAAACTTACTGTGTTCTGCAACATAACATCCTGTAGCTGGGAACTTCAAGCATTTTTGACAGCTGGGTCTCCATGGAAATAAGTACAAAAAGACTCCAGCTATTTTAAGAACTTAAAATAAAGGATGCCGGAAGGTATGGATAGATAATACATCTGGGGGAAATCAGTACATTCTTGGACAATTCATATCCTTCAGTTTATATCTTTTGTTCATACTGTTTGTACCAACTTAACTGGACAACAGCAGGGAGAGTAGAGAAATGTGCCTAGTTTGGCAAGAGGGACTCAGGCTCAGGGATGTCAGAGAGAGTAGCAGCTTGTGTTCAGTTCTGCATTCTCAGTCGTCCTTGTCGTGTCTTCCCTGCTCTCCTTGGTGCCTTTGGTGTTTTCTCTGGGCAGGGACTACTGTCAGTGAGCAAGCTGGTGTAACACCCACCTAAAGCTGTATCATGTGACAGGCAGTTCTGAATTTCCAATAAAGAATGACCAGAAAGGTGACTATTTTATTATTTTTTAAGTAATCAACATGGAAACAATAGCAGTGATTAAGTCACAACCGGCTTAGTCTAATAGTAACCACAGCATTAATACTTAACACGAATATAACAGAAATTACAAGTATTTTAACATTATTCATTCTCAGTCAATGAACAAAAGTGTACAGTAAGGTCAGCATTAGTCTATTA
The DNA here is from genome assembly GCA_013400575.1 of Peucedramus taeniatus. Classification (NCBI taxonomy): domain Eukaryota; kingdom Metazoa; phylum Chordata; class Aves; order Passeriformes; family Fringillidae; genus Peucedramus; species Peucedramus taeniatus. Next base: position 234,925 of record WBNO01030437.1, read on the forward strand.
AGAATGCTCCAAAACCAGCTGGCCAGTGTCCTCCAAAGCAGAGTGCTTGCTGCCAGGCAGGCTGGGATACTGCTGTCTGCCTCTCCAGGCAGTTTTACTCCTGGGCTCCCATGAGCCCTTCCTCTTCCCCTGTTTCTGCCTGTGGTTCTGGTGTTTCTCTCTGTTTGTTGGGGTATCAAAGCAGGGCCTGCGTGAAGGAAAAGGAGCCGCAGTGCCACAGGTTGGCCCTCATCTGCTGTGTCCCCTGGGTGGTGCAGAGATGCAGCCCTGAGCTCCAGGCAAGGCTGGCCCCACAGAGTGTGTGACCTGCATCAGTATCTGCTATTCAGACTCCTTCCCCACCCTCCCTGACCTCCTTGCTCCATGGATAGGATATGCTTTTGGAGCTGTACCGCTTTTAAGATGCTTTCTTTTACATATCACTTTTTAATAGGAATCCTGTAACACAAAATAGAAATCTTTCTTTTGTAGGAAGGGTGGTTTTTTTTTAATGCACCCTTTCTGTCTCCTAGTCCTTGTACCGTACCATCCTCTTTTCCAAAACATTTACTAATGCATGTACTTGGCCACCCACCTTTTAATGGAAGTACCAAAGTGACACTCAAAAGAATAACTTGCATTTGGTATTGTGGTCCTGGCCCCTCTTGGTCTGAGCAACATAGGATAAACTTCTCAGCTAGAACATTTTCATAATCACAGGGAGGGCTGCACCCTCAAAAGTAAAATTCCTCAGTCTTTTTTAGAACCAGACTAGAGGACATCAGTGTGAACAAAGCAGTAGTCTCCATTGTTCTTCCCATCAGGATTCCTCCTAGGGTACCACCAGCTGCTGTGTTGTGTTCACTGTAGAGACAAGAGAAGACATCAGCGTGTATATTGTCAATTCTACAAGTTTTGATGGAGATAGAAAAGAAAAAATCCTACAGCCTGCTGAGGTGGGCTTTTTCTCCCAAATGCACTTACTAAGGCCTCCCCTACTCCTTCTCATACAACTCTTATGTTCTGTTGAAAAAAACCCAAAAAAACCACAAAACTAAACCAAACCACAACAAATAAACCAAACAGCCCAGGAAAGTATATGTCTGATTATATCTGTAGAGGGTCCAGTAATGGTTTTGGAGCACTATTCTAAGTTGCTAAGTGTTTACTACTAACTACTTTTAATCATATTTTTATTACTTACAGCAAAGCAAATCCATTGCCCAGTACTACAGATTTGTGCTATCAGGCCAGGATTGGCCACTTTCAGGAACAGCACAGTATGCCCAAAACAAGACATAGCAACATACTGACTATTTGCATTCCTCTTGTGGACCACCAGGCTTAAATAGTCCAGCAGAAGGTAAAAGTTCCCACAAAGCTAAGGCCATAGTTTCACAATATGCCATCCTCTGCAGCAATACTGCTTTAGGATATTCCCTGGCACCTCTTCCTCTGCAAGCCCTGTAGGTTTGTGGGACAGCACTGAGCTTGGATAGGAACCATGGAGTGAGGACTTAGTGACTGAGCCAATACTACTCCAGTCACAGTGACATTGCAGCCCAAGACTCCCACCCCACTTCCTTCTCCAGTAACGCACCGGTGTAGTTGTCCTGCTGACCGGGCCCTCCTCCATCCGGTGCTTCCCAGAGTGCGGCAGCTCTGAACTGTCCCGATAATCGCGGCCCTTGGAGTTCTGCATGTCCAGCACTGCCCGGCTCTTGGAGGGAAGGGGTGGCTTGTTCTGCTGTCCCTGGATGCTCAGGCTGACTTCAGCCCTTGATGGTTTCACAAGTTTTTTGAGCGGTGCCGAGTTTTCCAAGGGTGTTGTCATCTTTGGTTTGCCTTGACTTTTTTCCCCTGTAGTCTTTTCTTCCAATTGGCAGGATGAAGTGTAGGAGCGGAATCGCTGTGTGGGCACCAGGAAAGGTGGTGATGGCTGTTTGCCAGAGGTCTTGCTGCACTCAGGCTCCTGTGGCTTTGTGAGATGACAGCTCTGCTCAGGCAGTGGCGGCTGCTCTTTCCGCAAGGCCTTGGGATATTCCTGCTCTTTCTTGGGGGCCACCTTGCCCTTGGAGCCCATGGAGCCATACAGTGGGTTCTCAAACATCTCTGGCCTTTTCTGCCCCTCCTCCTGCAGCACAGGCTCTGCTGTGGATTTCCCCACTTCAGGCGGCCTACAGTCATGGAAGTAGGGTGAAAAGGAGACTTGTGAAGAGCAGGCAAGACAGTCACTGACTGATTTAGAGAAGACATGAATAGTAAATGAGTGTGAGCAAATTGAACTGACTGCCTGAAGAGGCAACAGCAAAACAATTAAACTCGGGGAGAGAGAACAGAAGTGTGTTTAACAGAGAGAACAGAAGTGTGTTTAACAGAGAGAACAGAAGTGTGTTTTACTTTGTTTAATCATTAGTAATGTGACAGCAAAGAGCAGATATGCATAGCATTGTGTAAACTCCCTGCTAGGTTACAGTCCTGTCCAAATGAGGTTTGGCTTCTTTTTCAACACAGATAAACTACTAAGCCAAACTGTGCCAGGTCCTTTGATGACTCTGCGACACACACAAATCTGAATTTGAATATTAATCTTCAGATCTGGCAGAGAGGATGGAAATGGTTGTCTAGAGGCTTAAAATAAGAGCTCACATCATACTGTGGCATTTTACAACTAGGTCAATCTCCTCTTGCTACCAATGCAGCATGGCATTCCTAAGGAAGGGATAAATTTTCTTTATGCACACCAATGCACAGTGTAGAGTAATAGCTCTGCTATAGGGTGAGACAATCCATGTGCATTCCCAGTAGAGCTCTTTGAGCTGCAGCTCAGCCTGGAATGACAGCACAGCTCTACAATGGGACACAGCAGGTCCTATGGGTTTGGGTCACCGATTTGGCCAGGCTTTCACCTGCAAAGTACTTAAAAAATCAGCCACAATATTACTAGGCAGAGTGGAATAGAGGTAGTTGACACATGTTCTTTGGGTGCCTTCAAATTAGTTGCGTTCTGTGTCTCAAGCTCTTCTCTGGCAGTCAGCAGAGCAGAGAGCTGAGCCATGATGGAGCACTGCCAGGTACAGAACAGACCCCAGCAGTGCTGGCAGCTCTGACTATGGCGAGTTTTGACTTCCAGAGTGCCACACCCATTTACCAGGGAGCTCCAGCCCAGCTCAGAGAGCAGCTGTCTCTTGGCTATGAAGAGGTCTGCAACAAGGACACAGATTGCACACATGCACTAGGGTGAAGTAGCCTCATCACCTCACTAAGCTGGGAAGGGATGGGATATTTTCAGTTGCCAGATGGAAATTCTGCATCAAGGCTTGTGATAGAGGCACTAGATGGAGTCTAGCTTCTGCAGCAGCTGGACATTTGTATAGTGCTAGTAGAAATTCAGTGAAAGTACTTCACATATAACACACAAAGGACCTCTCCTTCCTATCCAGGGGAAGGATCTATGCCGCTCCCCCCTTTTCTTCTTTGTTATTACAGTCAACTCTGTAAACTTCTCCTTCTCTTCTTTTGGTAGAGAACTAAACCTACATATATCAGGTTGAGACAACAGGTTGTTCAGTCACGAGAAGACTCCAAGGAGTCTTCATTGCAGCCTTCCGGTGCCTAAATGGGACTTGCACAAAGGAGGGTGAGTGCAGATAGTGACAGGACAAGGGGAAAGTTCTAAAACAGAAGAGGAGAGATTTAGGTTAGATGTTAGGAAGAAGGATGTTAAGGCCCTGGCACAGGGAAGCTGTGGCTGCCCTATCCCTGGAAAGCGTCCAAGGCAGGTTGCATAGGGCTTGAAGCACCCTGGGATAGTGGAAGGTGTCCCTACCCATGACAGGGGGTGGAATGAGATAAGCTTTAAGGTCCATTCCAATCTAAACCATTCTATGATTCTAAGATTCCATTATTTAATTGTAAGTTTAACTCATTATCTTTGTCTTTCCTTTCACAAAAGTCTGAGGAACTGCTACACTAGTTTTCTTTGAGTATGCAATGTCTGCACTTGTGACCTTCACTTATCTTTCTAATTCTAGAGATAAAATATTTAAAGAATATGCTGCACCTTGAACTCTCTAAACAGATAATGAAACAGTGACTCTGCAGAATGACAGGAGAGAGGAGCCCAGCCTCAGTGCAAAACTCAAACACTCACTGGTACTCTTGATTCCAATTACAAATGCTTCTGCTTGCTGTAGGCTGGAGGGATGGTTTTGGAGATAGAGGTGACAAGGAGGGTGATGTGGAGGATGAGTGACTCTGCCCCATTAGCGAGGTGTTCTCTTTGGACTGCTGCTCATAGTTCCAGAGGGAAGGTGACTGCTCTGATGAAGGTGTCTGCTTAAGCTGGCAGGTTGCAGAGGGCTGCTGAGAGAAGGGAGCCATGCCCAGGTAGTTGGGGTTGCTGAGGTCTGTGGGGGTGGAGCTGCTCAAGAGAAGAATTATTGTTAGAGAGGCACATGCACAAATACGTTTGGGTTTTTTTGTCTCCCTGCCAGCTACAAAGGAGTAAGTACCCACTGACTGCTTAGAT